>PVJX010010466.1:12263-57015 GCA_004027295.1 Dolichotis patagonum
AAAAAAAAAAAAAAAAAAAGGAACAATCTCCAGAATCTCTCCCTCCACCAATAAAAAGGAAGTCTCCGTTCCCGCTCTGTTTCTCCCTTGGACATGCTGCCTGCTAGACCCTGCAGCCCTGGCTCTCTGCTTCCCCCTGCTGGTAGTGTTCAAATGCAGTGCCTGCATGGGGAATTTGCCTCTGCAGCCTCTGATAGTGCCTTTTGCTAGTGAACACCCCAGGCTCTTCTCTTGTGAAGTGCTGGATTTACATCTTAGACTATGACTCTGAATCTACTTATGCCAAGGTTAACACTTTCCTAGCTCCCCTCCCCCTTTTTTAGGAGAGGGAGGTTGAAGCAAGATCTGGCTATATAGCTCAGGTTGGCCTTGAACTTGAGTTGATCCTCCTGCCTCAGCCTCCTGAGTGCCAGCATTACAGACACCACCACCATATCCCACTCTTGGCTCTTATAATCACCAGGGAAAAGATCATTTGACCTGACACTTGTCCCCTGATCTTCCGTTCTCTGAAAGTGTCTTGTTCCTCACTACTTGGACCTTGTCAAACCCCAGCCTGAGCTACCACTGTCATTTCATGGATTCATTTTCTTGTCCTAGGGCCCAGAAGTAGAGGACCAAGATTAGTATCTGGGTTCAGAGAAAGCAACGCTCCCTTGCCAGTCTCTGCCCAGCTCCGTCCAACAGCAGATGCCTTGCTTCCTGTGATAGGTCCCCTCCTGCTTTTTCCTCTCCTGCTTGATGTCTACTACAGGGCTCAGCCTGTGGCCTATTCTTTGTTTCTCTACCCTCCCTTCCTAGGTCAGTGGTGGTGAACCTATAGCATGCATGCTCTAGCAGGCTGTTTGTATCATTGAGAGCTCTAAAAGGTTCACTATTGCTGTTGTAGGTTATCTGAGATTGTTACACACTTTAAACATCTTCTTCCTGCCATTGACACTCCCTAATCTTCTTCACATAAGTCATCAGCAAGTCAGCAGTCTCAGCTCCACACCAGATTTGGGGGGGGGTACTGGAGATTGAACTCACAACCTTGTGCTTTTGAGGCAGGTGCTTATGCCTGAGCTAAATCCCTGGCCCTCCACACCAGATTTTTTTTGTAGGGAAGTATTGGGGATCAAACCCAGGACCTTTGCACTAAGCTATACGCCCAGCCCTTTTCCCTTTCCTTTCCTTTTCTTCTTTCTTTTCTTTTTTTCCTGACTCAGCCTCCTGAGTTCTGGGATTACAGGTGTGTGCACCATACCCAGACTGGTGTGTGTTTTGAGACAGGGTCTCAATATAGTCCAGTCCAGGCTGGCCAAAATTTTATTGTCTCTGTCTTCCAAGTGCTGGGATTATAAGCGTGTGCCACCACACTTGGTTCATTTTTTAAATTTGAGATATACAGTGTAAATATCTTAACACTATAACAAAGTGTAAGAAATGGATTAGTACAAAATTCACATCATGGTGATAATACAGATGTGAAAAGAAAGAATGATGAGGTCAGAGAACAAAAAGCCTCAGATGACTATATTCTATTCCTTATACCAGGTGCTGGGTGTATGATTATTTATTTTCTTATTCTTTACACTTTCACTAGATTTGTTGTTGTTTTTAGACAAGATCTTACTGATACAGGGGAATGAAACTCCCAATCTACTAGGCGTCCCAGGATGAGTTCATGTTCTCTAAAATTGAAGAATGAATTTTAGGAACAATGGAGGTTAAGAGCAGAATATATTTATTGAGAGAAAGAAAGCTTCTGTCTGGGAGAGAGACAGAAGGGGTCCCAAGTGGGTAGCCAAAGATTTTGTCTTTCCCAGGGATTTTATAGAGTAAAACCACAAGGTGAGATGGGTCCAAGATGGGGAAAATGTGGGAACTCCAGAAGAAGGGACCTCTGTCCCTGAGGTGGGACAGAACTATGGTCAACCAATAAGATTAATTGTTCAGGCAAAATTGACCAAACCAGGGACAAATGAGGAAGCAAGTCATGTAGCAAATAGACATGCTGAAAGAGCAGTGACTGTTCCTATAGGGAGTTGGGATGGTGACCCCTGGCTTCCTTAAGGTGATCCATACCTATTTAGAATATCAATCCCTGATGTTTATACTTAGGGTGTGTTTGCATTTGTTTTGCCTTTTGTCTGGAGATCTGTGGGAGGTGTCTGTCTTCTTCAAGGTTGCAAGGTATCTGGTTTTGTGCACTGGCTCCTTTGAGGGCCTAGCCCTGTTTGACTATAATATATAATATTTCTTACTGACTCAGCTGCTTGTAACATTATTATGTAGTTTCAGCTAGCCTCAGATTCACTATGTAGCCCAAGCTGGTTTCAAACTCATAATCTTTTTGCCTCAGCCTCCCAAGTGCTGGGACTACAGGCATGTGCCATAACACCTGGCGTGTTACTAGGTGTTAAAATAATTATTATTTAGCTGAGTATGGTGGTGTACACCTGTAGTCCCAGCATTCAGGAAGCTGAGGCAGTGAGATTGATGTGAGTTCAAGGCCAGGTTGGACTACAAAGCAAGACACTGTCTCAAAAAAAGAATTTTTCTTTTAACAGTGCTGGAGATTGATTGAACTCAGTGTCTTGTGCGTCCTAGGCAAGCACTCTATATTCCCAGCCCCTTATAAATATTGTTTTAAATATTTTGGAGTAGTAAATATTAAATTTAATCCCATAAATCAAGCCATGTTAGTTCTCTGTGGAAACCTTTCAGTGCTCTAAAGCATAGAGTAAATTCTGGTGTCTTTCCCACTGTATGAGGTCTTATCTTTCTCCTGAAACCTCTCTGCATTTTCTCCTTTGCTGACCGAACTCCAGCTGCCCAGAGATGTCAGGGCCTTTGTACAGGCCGTTTCTTTTGGGCATAACTGGTTTCTTGTTACCTTCTAGGTCTTAGCTCAAAGAGACCTTCTCTTCCGACCAGCCATCAGTGGGTGCCTCCTGCTCCTCTCCGTCATTGTTCCTTGTTCATTATTTTTTGAGTACATAAGATTTCGTGTATATAAAATATAGTAGCTTTGTTTTTTTTTTTTGTTTGTTTTTTTGGTCTTTTTGAGACAAGGTCTCACTACATAGTTCAGGCAAGATCTTGAGCTTGCTTTCTAGGCCAGGCTGGTCTTGAACTGCAGTGATCTTCCCGCTTCAGTCTCCTGAATGCTGAGATTACAGGCGAAGTACCATCATAGCTGGTTAGATGTTATAGCTTTTGTTTTTTCATTTGTTTGTTGTTGTTTTCTTGTTTAACAGAGACTCCCCCATGGTATTTTAGACTTCACTAGGGCAGGGCCTTCATGTATCTCCTTCGTGGTATATTCTCAGAGGCTAGTACAGTGCCTGACTCAGAGTAGGGAAAAAATATATATATACATTTGTTGTTTTGTTTGCTTTTTGAGACAAGGACTCACTATGTAGTTCAAAATGGCCTTGAAAAAAAATGGCCTTGAACTCACTATGTAGCCCAAGCTGGCCTTGAATTTGTATCTGCCCCAGCCACTCAAGTGCTGTGCACCATTATATATATATATATATATATATATATATATATATATATTTGCTTTTTTTTTTCCTGTCTTTTTGAGACAGGTGTCACTATGCAGTTCAGGCTGGCCTTGAGCTCATTTTGTAGCCTAGGCTGGTCTTGAACTTGCAACAATTCTCCTGCCTCAGTCTCCCAAGTGCTGGGATTATAGGCATGGGCCACTATGTCCAGCTTATTTTTGTTTTTTGAGACAGAGTCTCACTATGCAGTCCAGACTGGTTTTGTGCCCAGCTATTTTTGAAATTTTTTTATTTTTTACTTTTTTGGGGGGGAGAGGTGCTATGCTGGGATTAAACACAGGGTGTCATACATGCTAGGCAAATGTTTTACCACTGAGGTACAGGCCCAGCTCAGTAGCTGCTTGTGTGCTGTATGTGTATGTGTGGGAGGGGGTGGGGAACCACTCAGATGACTCTTTGAAAAGTAGAGCAACTATCTCCATTTTGGATAAACTTGGCCCTATCCCCGTGTATTGATATATGCAGAGCAGGCTAGGCTATTTCCTTCTCCCTTCAGTTGGTTTTAAGCAATGTAAGTTGGGCTGGCAGAGCAGCTGATGTGTAATTTCTGATGCAAAGGACAGGTCAGTGTTACCCCGCCCAGTGACTTCCCAAGTGCATGGTTGAGCCGGGTGGGATGGAGAGCCGAGAAAGAGACTATGACTTCCCAGTGCAAACAGGACTGTACATCAGAACTGAAGCACCGATAACAAATTATTAGACACTACCTCAGTTATGTTACGCAGATTGCTCTTTGCATTTCTTGCCCTCTGCTTATCACAGAGGTGATCTCAGACCTTCTACCTAGTCCAGCTCACAGTAGTCATGGCAGTCACGTATTTCACTGTCACTCATCCCAGAGCCACTCTCCTCATGGAGAATTAATAAAACTCGGGTTGGGTGTCGGGCAAGGCCTTTGCTCCAGTGAACCACCATCTTGACTGGACTCAGGACTCTTTGGCTCCCCACAACTGTATGTATGTCTCAGTGTCTTTATTCTTGCCTTGGGTTGCACTGGAAGTGGTAGATTATAATTAGTTCACTAGAATTCCAATAACTTCTCCTTGGGATTACAATTATAAACCTTCCTGGATTGTGATGAGGATGGGAAGGGGTTCTCTATATGTGTGCAATGGGGATTGAACCCAAGGCCAAGGCCTTTTCACTGAGCTACATTCTCCAGCCCTTTTTTATTTTAAATATTTTTCTTTTTTCTTTTCTTTTCTTTTCTTTTCTTTTCTTTTCTTTCTTTCTTTCTTTCTTTCTTTCTTTCTTTCTTTCTTTCTTTCTTTCTTTCTTTCTTTCTTTCTTTTTTTTGTACCAGGGATCAAACTCATGACCTCGAGCTTGCCAGGCAGGCGCTTAAGCCACTGAGCTAAATCCCCGGCCCTATTTTTTAAAATTTTGAATTAGAGTCTCAGTCACCAAGTTACCCAGGTGGGCCTCTAACTTGTGATCTTCCCTACTCAGCCTCCCAGAGTTCTGGGAGTACAGATGCATGCCACCGTGCCCAGCTCCAATAAATATTTATGAATGAGGGCCAGGGCTTTAGCTCAGTGGTGTAAGTGCCTGTCCCACAAGCATGAGGTCATGAGTTCAATCCCCGGTACCAAAAAAAAAAATTTATAAATAAGTGAATGCATAAATAAGTGGAGGGAGGGAGAGAGGGAAGGAGGTAAGAGGAAAGGGAAGGAAACAGGGAGAGAGAGAGAAAACTAGCCTAGGAAGGGATCAGAAATGAGAAATATTATCATTTCTCATACCTACCCCAGCCCCACTAAACAAAATTTGTTGGATAATTGAAAGTAAGAAGAGGGTGGGGGATATAGCTCAGTGGTACAGTGTTTGCCTGGTAAAGTGCAAGGTCTGGAGTTCAATTCCTGGTACAAAAAAAACCAAAAAAAAAGAAAGTGAAAAGGAAAAATTTCCCCCATGGATGTCCTCTTTTTACATTTTTAAATGGAAACCAGGACCATTTTCATTACTCATCATTTGTTTACGTTGGACTTGTGCTGATTAGCAGTCCCCATGCTGGAGACATTTTTTTTTTTTTTTGAGACAAGGTCTCACTATGTTAAATTCACTATACAGCCCAACCCTTGAATTTGCAGCAAGATGCCTCCTGAGTGCTGAGATTACAGGATGTGCCACCACACGTGGCTTATTTATTATTTACTTGATGAGCCAGAGTCTTACTGTGTAGTCCAGGCTGGTCTTGAGCTTACTATGAAGTCCAGGCTGGCCTTGATCTCTTGACAATCCTCTTGCTTTAGCTCCTGAAGTGCTGGGATTACAGAGATGTAATCCACCTAGCTATATTTTATTTTATTTTATTTTATTTTTTTGAGATGGGGACCTTCTCAAAAAGGGGACCTTCTCAAAAGGTCCCCTATAGATGGAGACCTATGTATTATAGGCTCACCTTGAATTGAAAATTCTGCCTTTAGAGTCAGCCTTAACTGCATAGCAAAACCCTGTCTCAAAAGACAAAAAGACAATAAATAAATAAATAAATAAAATTCTCCTGCCTCAGCCTCCTGAGTGCAAGGATTGCAGGGGTGTATCACCATGCCTACCTCTGTGCTGGTACTTTAATGGCGGATAATACTTCCTTTGACTGAGGGAGCTCACTGAGGCCTACCGTTCTCTGGACCACAGACCACATTACTTTCCTCAGGGGCTTAAGCTATTGCTCTCCCAGGCAATTTTTCATCCACTCATTCATTCACTTAGTGAGTATTTCACAGTACCAACCACTATGCTGGATACTGGGCTTAAAGCAATAAACCAGATGGACAGAGTTTTTGCCTCACAGAGGCGCTGTGTAGTGGGGAGACAGGTGCTGGTCAGCAGTGGAGGATGCTGAAGTTTACGTGGTGTGAGTGCTGTGAAGGAGCTGCTAAGGCGCTGCAGGAGAATTTTACTTTCTCTTGGCTTTAGTCTGAATAGAGAGTCGAGGTAGTGAGACCCCAGCACAAAGACAAGACTAAAAGCATTCCTTTACTCTAAATTCCATACAATTCTCCTTTGTATTCACGAACATTCTGGAAGTCTGTCAGCACCCTAGGGTTGCCCAGCGGAAGGGTGAAGCCTTTGGAATCACAAATAACCTGGCTAGTGCCAAGTATAGTGGCTCAAATAGGTAATCCCAGGAATCTTTAACAGGCTGAGACAGGAGCATTGCAAATTTGATCCCAGCCTGAGCAACTTAGTGACTTAGTAAGATCTTGTTTCAAGGTAAAAAAAAATTTTATAAATTGTCTATGGGTATAGCTCAGTGTGAAGGCCCTGGATTCAATCCATAGTGCTAGAGAGAGAGAAAAAAAAAAGATAAAAGAAGTTCTTGTTTGGTTCCTCTCCTACATAGTACAGTATCTGGGCTTTACCTGTTTGTTTTTTGAGACAGGGTCTTGTTATGTAGTTCAGGCTCACTTTGAACTCACCACATAGCCCAGTCTGGCCTCAAACTCACAGTGATCCCTCCTGCCTCAGCCTCCTGAATTCTGGGATCACAAGCATGCATCACCACACCCGGGAGTATCTGAGTCATACATTTTGAAAGCCTCAGGTCCTCTGTTAATATCTACCCCTCTCACAGGGTGCAGTATAGTGTCAAACAGAGCTGTGGCACCAGACTACCTTGGTTTACTAGTTCATGTGTCAGTTTCCTCATCTGCCGAACGGGGACGGTAACAGGACTTATTTCCTAGGATTGTCATGAGTGTAAAAGGAGATGATCCACAGAAAACACATACATCAGGCATTCAGACACATAAACTGTTGTTATTTCGTTTTATGTCCAGGGAATCCAACTCATGACCTTGTGCTTACCAGGCAAGCACTTGAGCCACTGAGCTAAATCCCTGGCATAAACTCTTGTTACTATTGCTGTCCTGGGTGTGGGAGGGCAGGGTTATAGGGCTCCCTGTTCTTTACCCTGGAGCCGATGTAAATGGACCTTCGTGTCTGACCAAGGCCTCCAAACCTTGGTCCTAGGGCTTGAGCCTGTGGGGAATTCAGTGGGCTGGGCAGCTTTTCCCCAACCTCCCATCTCTTGGGCGTGAACTGTTTTCCTCTGGGAGCTCTGCCTGGGGTTTGGTGGGAAGCCAGGCCTGTGGGTGTGTGGGAGGCCAATTTCTGAGCCACAGCAGAAAGGCATCAGCTGACCACATGGAGGAGCAGAGCATTCCTCCAGCTCTAGCTTCCCAGGTGATTGACACTGCCTGTACAGTGTGATCATGGACAAACATGCACACATAGTGCCCATAAATGCACACACACACATGCACAGGTACACACATCATTATTTCCTTGGCCCTACATCTTGCTTTTTTCTTTGCTAGCCCCTTTGCATACAAATCCCTTCTCCTTCTTCCCTCCCATTCTGTTCACAGAAAATTGTCCCTTTGGGGAGGAACTCTCTGTCAGGGCTTTTTTTCGCCAAGTTTGTCTGGGCCTCATTAAGTCTCTTTTAAACAGGGTAGTACGTGGGGGGACTTTTAAGGATCTGGCTCCTGGCTTTGGTGCTGAGAAAGGAGCCTTATCCACCCTCCCTGGCCTGACCTCACCTGTTCTTTCTGTACCATCAGTGACACTGCTAGAAGCCAACAAGTAGGATGCAGTTCTTTTTTTTTTTTTTTTTTTGGTACCAGGGATTGAACTCATGACCTCACGCTTGCCAGGCAGGTGCTTAAGCCGCTGAGCTAAATCCCCAGCCCTAGGATGCAGTTCTTACTGACCACAAGTTCTTACCCCAAACTTCTCAGATTGCTCTATAATTTTTACGTAAAGTTATACTTTCAAATTATTAGGGCATATATACATTGCTATACTCTCTTTCCTTCCATTCTTCCCATCTTTCCTTCCTTTCTCTTTCCTTTCTTCTCTTACTCCTTTTTCTTTCTTCCATGTATTTATTGTTATACACATACAGGCCAGATGCTGAATTCTTTTTAATTAATTAATTTTTGATACAAGACCTCACTACATAGTTCAGGTTGGCCTTGAACTCACTGTGATCCTCCTGCCTCAGCCTCTCAAGTGCTGCAGATATGTGCATGTACCACCACACCTGTGTTTCCCTTGTTTTGTTACTTACTTTCTTTTTTCTTTTTCTTTTTCTTTTCTTTTTTTTTGGTACTGGGGATCGAACTCATGACCTTGCGCTTACCAGGCAAGCACTTAAGCCACTGAGCTAAATCCCCAGCCCTTGTTACTTACTTTCTACGTGGAAGCTGTTTGGTTGATGCTTGTTTTCCAGTAGAATTACAATTCATATTTGTTGAAAACTTATTATGAATAGGAATTGTGCTAAGCGGTTTACTGGTATTATTTTATTTATTCCTTTTAATAATCCCAAAGGTAGTAATTTTAATATTCCCATTTTATAGATTATGAAATGAAAATTTACAAGTTAAACAAGCCATTCAGAACCCCGAAGACCAAAAGTAAGAATTTCTTTGTTTTTTTTTTTTTGACAGAGTATTGGTATGTAGCCAAGGTTGGCCTCAAACTTGAGATCATCCTCCCTCAGCCTCTGGAGGTGCAAGCTGCGATGTCCAGTTTTGTTTTTGTTTTTTGGTTTTTTTTTAGTACTGAGAATTGGACCTAGGGCTTCATGCCTGTTAGGCAAGTGCTCAACCAGAAAGCTACCATTTCCTCAGTGAGAATTTGAATAGAGGAAATCAGACTCTAAATGTATGGGGTTTTTTTTTGTTTGTTTGTTTGTTTGTTTTAATACTAAGACCTGGGCCAGGGATATAGCTTAGCGGTAAAGTGCCTGCCTGGCAAGTACAAGGTCCTGAGTTAGATCCCTGGTACCAGAAGAAAAAAAAAAAAAGAAAAAGAAAAAAACACCTGGGCCGGGGATTTAGCTCAGTGGCTTAAGTGCCTGCCTGGCAAGAGTGAGGTCGTGAGTTCGATCCCCGGTACCAAAAACAAAACAAAACAAAAACAAAAACACCTAATTCTAGGACCTTCACACTAAGCTATACTCTCAAATCCACCCCCCCCCACCTTTTTTTTGAGACAGGGTTTTGCTAAGTTGCAAAGTTGCCCAGGCTGGGCCCAAACTTGTGATACTTCTGCCTCAGAGCACCTGGATTACACATGTGTGTCCCCATGCCTGGCTAACCCTTGCTTTGAGTTATTAGGGGATCCTGCCTTTCATCAGATTTTATGCTCTGGAGGTAAGAGTCTGTCTACTTTGTTTACACCTGAATCCCTACACCGAACATTGTGGCACATGGTGGATGTTCAAAAAATATTTGTGAATAAATGAATTGTAGAATCATCTCTGACACTATGTGTGTGCTGCAGAAATAAGCAGAAGGGATACAAGCTTGGAAGCCAGATAGACCCAGGTTAAAACAGAGGTCTGTTCTTAGGACTGATGTGCCTGCCTCCCTCTCTTCTTATATAAAAATGAGGATAACATACAGGTTGGCCAGGATTTATGTGAGGTTCAAATGCCAATGTATATAAATCAACCAGCTCAATGCCAATGTATAGTGAACACCAAATAAATACTATCTGTATATTGTATGTATACATATATATATAATTCACATGTATCATATATGTGGCCTCAGTGGATTTTCAATGCCATTTTTCTCCTTAATGTTAGACATTTTGGTTTGCTTGGTTTGGTTTGGTTTCTGTTTGGTTACTTATGAATGTAAGTTTGCTGTAGACAACATATATATGTACCTGTTTTCTTGTGATTTTTCTTTTCTAAATTGAAAAAACCTTTATCAGTACATGTTTACAGTACACAATGATTACATTCATCACAAGGAGCAGGTATATGTACATAATATATCTTAATTCTTTTTTTTTTTTTGGTACCGGGGACCAAACTCAAAACCTCGAGATTGCCAGGTAAGCACTCATGCCACTGAGCTAAATCCCCCGCCCATATATCTTAATTCTTTTCATGTTTGCTCCCCCATGAATTTTCTTTTCCTTACCCTTGATGGAATCTTATGTGGAGGACCCTACCCAAAGGTGCTGGAAGCTGAGCATGGTAGTACACATCTATACTCCCAGCACTCAGGAGACTGAGGCAGGAAGATTGCTGCAAGTTCAAGGCAGCCTAGGTTACACAGTGAGTTCAAGGTCACCCTGGCCCACAGAGTGAGATCCTGTGTCCAAACAAACAAACAATCAAGCCAAACCAAAATAAAAAGTAAAGGTTCAGGGAGTCTATACACTGATGTGGCCCTACCCATTTATCACCCCACATAGGGCGAGGATAGAACCAAAGGATACGTAGGTTGAAGTGTGTTCTCTGTATGATTTTCTTGACAAAAATCATGACTTATTTCCATATTTGACAATTGTCTAGCTGAGTGATTTAGTAACCAAATACTGGTGTCAAACAGGCCTAGGTAGGCTTGAATCCCAGTTCTGCCCAACTCATAAATGTGTCTCTGATCAATTAGGTCTTGTAAATTTCCGGTTTTCCTTTCTGTATAGCAAGACAAAGACAGCACATGAAAAATGATGAGTGCCACAGGTGGCCAATAGCAAGCATTCAAGTAGTAATAATTATATATATATATATATATATATATACATTTGTTTTGTTTTGTTTAAATCGGTACTTGGGATCGAACTCACGACCACGTGCTTGCAAGGCAGGCGCTTATGCTGCTGAGCTAAATCCCCAGCCCAATAATTATATTGATATACCAGAGATTGATATACCTCACAGTTGAATGTGTTCTCCATATCAATTTAATCCCTATGAAAGCCCTGTGAGATAGGGGTTATTATGACCTCTCTTTCACAAATAGGCCTAGGGAAGTGAGACTTGGGGCCAACAGAATATCTGAGCAGGATCAGAAGCCTGGTCTCCAGCTATTCAAATCTGTAACCCCAGTTTGCACTCTTTTTTTTTTTTTTCCACTATGCAGTTCAGACTAACCTTGAACTCAGGTGATCATCCTAAATCAGCCTGGGATTACAGGGATTACAGGAGTTACAGGGATTGCACCACACCTGGCTAGTTTACTTTTTTTGCACACCAGGAGTTCTGGGTTCTCTCACCAGGCCTCACAGTGAGAGTCTGTAGTCTTGTGTACGTGTGTGTGTGTGCGCATGTGTGATGTACTCGGGTCGAACTGAGAGGCGCTCAGAGAACTGAGGTACCACAGTGGCACCTCCCTGTCCCCCTTTTATTTATTTTTTATTTTGAGGCAGTCTCCCTAAGTGGCCCAGGCTAGCCTCAAATTTGTGATGTCTCAGCCTCTAGAGTTGCTGGGATTACAGGACTGCACCGCCACACCTGGCAAACCCTGTGCCTGTCAGGCCTGCCCCTCCCCCCTAGTTTTGAAGTGGGAACTGCTCATCTCCTTTCTTCACCCACAGCATAGGCTTTCCTCTCCGTATTTGGGGCCTGCCACCTTTAGAAACTGCACCCCACACTAAGGATGTGTACAGACCAAAGCCCAAATCCCCAAACGGGAAATCAACTCCTTAGAAAACTCATTCACTGGCAACCCTGGCTGCAAAGTCCCAGAAGCCCAGTGCTCCACTGTGCATAGTCCTGTTCTGATGCCCAAGGCCTCTCACCTGGCTCCATAGTTCTTCTTGGTGGTTGTTGTTGTTGGTGTTTATTTTTTATTATTTATTATTTTTATTTATTTATTTATTTATTTTTGAGACAGGGACTTACTATGCAGTTCAGGCTGGCCTTGAGCTTACTTCGTATACCAGTCTCGAACGTGCAACGATCTTCTTGCCTCAGCCTGAGTGCTGAGGCATGCGGCATCACACTTGGTTTTTTGTTACTTTTGAGATAAGGTCTCACTATGTGGTTCAAGTTGGCCGTTGGCCCATTTTGTAGCCCAGGTTGGTCTCGAACTCGCAACAATCCTGCCTCAGCGTTCGGAGTGCTGGGATTACAGGCATAGGCCACCACGCCCGGTTGGATCCTTGGTTCTTTAAGGTTCTAGCCTTGGTATCGGAAAGCTTGCTCGGCCAAGGGAACCCCAGTGTTCCACCCTCGAATGGAGCCCCGCCCCCGAATGGAGCCCCGCGCCCCACAGTCACTTGCACCTCCGCTTCTTCTTTCTTGGGCCCGCCCTGACGCCCTGTGACTCGCCCCTCCAGGGGTCGCGCGCGGCTTCCTTAAACACTGAGGCCACTTCTCCACCCCGCTACTGTGCCCCACCCCCAGCCATGGCCACACCCCCGCGATAGCCCCGCCCCGAGGCTCCGCCCCCAGCGGCCCGGGGTAGGGTGGCGGCTGGCCCAGCCGGGCCCCCTGCTGCCCTCTACCCTGGGTGCTCAGTCGCAGCGGTCCGGGCGCCGCGGGACGGGGCGAGCGCGGCGGCGCGGGGCTCCGAGGCGAAGATGGCCTCAGGCAGACGCGCCCCGCGCAACGGGCTGCTGGAGCTGCGCGCAGGAGCAGGCTCAGGGGCTGGCGGCGAGCGCTGGCACCGAGTGCTTCTCAGTCTAGCAGAGGACGCGCTGACCGTGAGCCCCGCCGACGGCGAGCCCGGCCCCGAGCCCAGCGCTTCGCGGGATCCCGAGTCCGCGCAGCTCAACGGCGCCACCGAGCCGGGCGCGGCGCCCCCGCAGCTGCCCGAGGCGCTGCTGCTCCAGCGGCGCCGCGTGACGGTGCGCAAGGCGGACGCTGGCGGGCTGGGCATCAGCATCAAAGGTGGGCGCAGGGCACCAGAGGCACCGGGTCTTGGTGTCTGTGGGGCCGCTGAGGGCACAGGGGTCGCGGGTCTGGCAGCAAACAGAGTTGGAGGCCTTCTGTCTGGGTCGAAGGGGGTTCAATCCAAGGAGACAGGAAAGGGAGGGCTCTTGGACCACTAAGATCTGAGGGGTTTTCAGGAGTTGGAGGTCTCAGGGAGCCACAGAAGGTGCAGGTGTAAAGGAGCCTGGCGACTCAAAAGGACACGAGGTGGTGAGTTCTATGTGGAGGCATAAGAATCTGAGGGGGCAACAGGCATGGGCATCAAGGACAAGAGGGGCCCCAGAATGGCAGGCCAAGGAGGAAGAGGGTTGAGGCCTGGGACCCTAGTAGGATATGAGGGGAAGTCCCCAGGACATACCCAGGTTGCACGTGTGGGACTGAAGCCCAGAAGCACAAGGGTGGATAGAAGATGTGGGAGGCATAGGTAAAGTCATGGCCAGGGGCCAGCAACGACTTAGGTACCTGAGACCCCAGGAAGATTCTCTACATGGATAGGTTGTTGTGATACCTAGGTTTGAGTCTCCTGTTCTGCCCATCTTGCATTCAATGGCATGGCTGGAGCCAGAGTTGTCAGTTCTTCCTCCTTGAGAGCTTTCAAGGCTGACAGGCTTTAGACTGTTGGAGTCTAGGATCCCCATGTGAACTTGGGCGAGCTATTTCCTGTCACTGAATCTGTTTTCTCACCTATATAATGAAGAACATGGTGGAGCTGTGATGTTTCTATGAGAGCAGGACTTACCTTGCCACAACATAGTAGGTGCTTGGTTATTTACTGCTGTAAAATCGGAGGAAAATGGAAGCCAGGACAGACTCTCAAAGCAATTAATCATGGTGCTTAAAATCCATTTATGCTCCCAGCTTCTGTTTCTACCATTTCTCCTCAGCTGCCTGTCAGGGTTCCAGGCCCCAGAAGAATGCCTTGGGAAAGGATGTCAACCTTGTTATCATCTTGCTTGTGCAGTGACCCTTCCCAGGCTTCCCTGGTGCTGGCTCTGTTCAATGGGGTCTCCAGACCCTTTGGCCTGGGTGAGGGAGTGGAGATGGTGGTGAATGCCACCATTGTGTGCCAGGTGTTGTGCTCACTACACTTGGCTCATGAGCCATTTCATCCTGGCAACAAGTGGTGAAAAGCAGTGAGTATAATCGCCATTTTTATGGTGCAGAAATGGGCTCAGACTAAGTTAAATGATTTACAACCAGTGGTAGTGTGGCACCCAGCACTCTGGAGGCTGAGGCAGGAGGATTGCTTCGAGTTGGAGGCCAGCCTGGGGTACATAGTGAGTTCAAGGCCAGCCTGAACTACATGGCAAGACCCTTTTTCAAAACAACAATGACAAAACAAGTTAAACAGTTTTTCAGGGATCACATGGCCAATAAGTGGTAAAGCTAGGGTTTGAACCTTAATTATCAGGCCACTGTTATGAGTCCCCAGGGGAGGTGAGTCTTTTTTTTTTTTTTTTTGGTCTTGTTGAGACAAGATCTTGTTTTGCAGTTCAGGCTGGCCTTCAACTGACTTAATAGCCCAGGCTGGCTTTGAACTCACAGTGATCCTTCTGCCTCAGCCTCCCAAGTGCTGGAATTACAAGTGTGTACCAACACACCTGGCTTGGGGAGGTGGTTCTTTCCAGGGGAGATAAATCTCCAGGCAGTTAACCTACTGAGTCTAAAAGGGAGAGGTAGAAAAACCAGGGAGTATCAGTCTTACCCATATACTCTAGTATAGGTAGAGCAGTAGACCAATCAAACAGTTGTATGCTTGGTATGTCAGAACAGGGAAGAGCTTAGAGTTAATAGAGAATTCCATTTTGCTGATGGACAAACAGATTCCTAGAGAAGCATGGTCTTGCCAAGGTCACACAAAGTTACTGCTTAGCTCCATATTTCCAGGTGGGTGTGAGGATACTTTTAGGAGGTTTCAGGCAAAATACCAGCTCCATCCAATTTCTTGTGCTTAGAGACTGGGCTCCTGTTTCTATGGCAACTTCCCTATATTAGGGTCCAGCTGAGTCCAAGGCAGCCCTGAATGATCATAGCTTCAAATTAAACTGAAGTCCCTAGTTTTAGGTGGAGGAGGGCAGATATAAATAGGAACCTGTTCTGGGCTTCAAGCTTTGTGCTGTGCTAGGAGCAAACTGTTGGGCCTGTGCAAGATCAGGAGCAGTGTTCCAATCCAGCTCTGCCACCACTGTCTGTGACCTTGGAACAGTGACCTCCTGCTTTGAGTCATACTCTCATCTTTCGTACTCTGTAAATGAATCAGAAGTGTGAAATCTGAGGGCTTGTGTGGTCTACATAGGCTAAGTGTGTGGGTTTGGGAACCAGGAGGCATAGGTTCAAATACCGGCTTTGCTACTTGCTAGCTGAGTAACCTTGGGCAAGGGGCTTGTCTTCACAGTGCAAGGGTGATGGGGCACTGTGAGATGTAATGAGACAACACTGAAAGCATTTAGTATAGCACTTGATATACAGAACTAGGTGGATCTAATATAAACTGTTGTTACTTTTCCTTTTCTTTCTTTTTTCTTTTTCTTTTCTTTTTTGGTACTGAGAATCAAACTCAGGACCTTGTGCTTGCCAGGCAGGTGCCATGCTACTGAGCTATATCCTGGGCACTCCACTATGCCTTTTTTTTTTTTCTTGGTATCTTGGAATCTTTGCCAGCTTAAATGTCTTTTTTTTTTTTTTTTTTTAGTCAAGGTCTCACTATGTAGGCTAGGTTGGTCTCAGACTCACTGTGTATCCCAGGCTGCCCTTGAACTTGCAGTGAACCTCCTGCCTCAGCCTCTGGAGTGCTGGGATTACAGGCATGCACTATCATGCCCGGCCCTTACATGCTTTTAAAATAAAAAATAGTACTAACAAGTTGGGCACAGTGCTGCATACCTGTAATTCCAGCTACTTATAAGACCCAAGAGGAGGATCATTAGTTTAAAGGTAACCTGGGCAATTAGAGAGACTCTGCCTCAAAATATAAAATGGAATGAGGATGTGGTGCTCAATGGTAGAATACCCCTAGGTCCATCCCCAGGACCACTACCACAAAATAAAAAGAGGAGGAAGAAAAAGAAGAGGAGCTGGAAGAGGAAGAAGAGGAGCAGAAACAATAAAAGTTTAGCAGTAAAATGTAAATCGTGGGCTGCAAGCGTGACTGACTCATTAGTAGAGCCCTTTCTTGGCTAAAGTGTGCCAGGCCCTAGGTTTGGGCCCTAGCACTGTAAAACGGGGAGGGGAGGTAAAATACATTAACTTTGTTTATATCAGACAGACATGGCCTTTTGAAATCTCTAGAATTTAAAGCCTTGGTTTCCAGCTTGCATCTTGGATTGCAAAACTTTGTGATTGCTGAAAAGATCCTTGGGGACAATATCTTAATTCAGATTCTACCTTAATTTCAGATTAGGAGGCATCAATGGGTTCCCACATTGTGGGAAAATTACTTAAAACCTAAAATATTTAAGAAAAAACACTTTGTGAAGTTTCTCAAACACTGGTGAACATCCAAAGCATTTAACCAAATTATACCCAAAGCATTTATGAATTTTAAACCATGTAGTATCAGCATTATTGATATCCCAAACTTCTAACACTTTTCTGAGATTCTCTTTACTTTCCTCTTTCCCTTTTCCCAGTACTAGGCTGGGTGCCGAGGGACCCTGACACAATTCCCAAGCATTGAATTGTCTGCCTCAGTTTCGCCTTCCTTCTGTCTTTGCAGGGGGCCGAGAGAACAAGATGCCCATTCTCATTTCCAAGATCTTCAAGGGGTTGGCAGCTGACCAGACAGAGGCCCTCTTTGTGGGGGATGCTATCCTGTCTGTGAATGGCGAAGACCTGTCCTCTGCCACCCACGATGAGGCGGTGCAAGCCCTCAAGAAGACAGGCAAGGAGGTAGTGCTGGAGGGTAAGCACTGGGGCTGAGAGCCTGGGGGTCAGGTATGGGTTTAACTTCTTCCCTGATTTCCCCAGGCATCAGGTGTCCCCAGCCAAGTCTGGAGGCTGGATTGAAAATGGAAGCACAACTTTGGAACCTGCCTGGAGACCGTGTGTCAGGGTGGAGGGAGAGCCTGTGAGGAGCTAGGCAGGTCTGGTTTCCCTTCCTCTCTCACTCTCTACCACTGGGCCCTTGAACAGATCACTTCCTTTTCCTGAACCTTAATTTAATTTCCTCATCGATAAAATACGGAAATAACTCCTGCCTTTCCAGTTTGTTGTAAACAGGACTGAAGGGACATAGCAAGATGTGACATATAGTGAATGACTCAGGTAAAGTGAGAAGTAGAGACTGGGGAAGTGACAGCTAAGGTTCTATCCTAAGGTGGGTTTCTCCACCATGCTGTCACTGTGTGGGCTGGAATAAGAACTTTGCCATCTTTGGCTTCAGTCTTGCCATGGGTTGTGATAGACCTTCTGCTATGGTTGTTCTGTATTTGCTTTTTGCCCCCTCTCTTACAAGGTTTCTGCTTTGCTCAGCTCTTTCCTCAAACTTCACTCTGGCAGCTCCGGAAGTCTGTGGGGGCCTGAGGAATGTGCCTTTGGCTCATCGCCCAGAATAGGCTCTGGGGGAGGTGGCGGGGGCTGATGGAGAAGCCCTGGTCAGCAAAGCTTCTGAGCTGTGTCCCCAGCCCAAATCCTAGTATGCTTTGGTTTCCCCAAAGAGGTCTTCAAGAGGCTACAGAAGCAAACAGATCTCTGGTGATCCTTAGCATTCCTGTAGCTCCAGATCTCAATTCTCTTTCTGTTTTGTTTTATTTTTACATTTTAGGCATTTTTATAAATACAGTTATAGCATGTTCATACTTAAAAAGAACTGACTGCAGAGTATTGGTCCCTAAAAGTTCAAGTATATCAAGGATATCCAACTGGGATATCCAAGTATATCCCAGTGGTAGAGAGTGAGAGAGGAAAGGAAACCAGACCTGCCTAGCTCCTCACAGGCTCTCCCTCCGCCCTGACACACTGTCTCCAGGCAGGTTCCAATTTTGATCTATAAATGGCAAAATTTCTACTGTGGCCATATTTCTAATTCTTCCTGAGGCCTCTCACCCTTCTCATTTTTAGGTTGAGAACATTTGTGTCCAGGTTGTTGGCATGTACATCATTTTGAGAAGGAAGTAACTCTGAATGTTTGACATTTGAACCATCTTCTGACTTTGAGAGCTAATACCCAGGCCTTCATTCTAATTCATGAATATTTGTCCTTCCTCACTAAACCAAGAACATTCATAGGTACATGCTTCATGTCTTAAATCAGAGATACCCAGTTGCTTTCACTGAGTATCAGTCTCACTTGAACTATTGTGTGTTCTATATCTGTGAGGATTGGAAGATCTTGGCTGGGAAGAAGGGCGCTTGAGTTGATTAGCAGTGTCTGCCACAGATGCAGCATGGAGAGAAGTAACACATGTACCACCTTAGGACTGAGAGTCTCCAGCTCTTATGTTCTAGGTCTTTTCCAGTATTAAGATAATTCCTTTGGTAAACCTTTTCCCAGGCATGATTATGAGGAAGGAGGTTGTGGCCTTCTTGTTTTCCTGGAGCTTTTTCTTAGTTGAAGCCTCTTTGTCTCTCTCTCTCTCTCTTTGCCTTTGCCTTTCTTCTAGTACTGGGGATTGAACCCAGAGCCTTGCACATCGTTCTCCTCCTTTTTTTGAGATAGTGTATTGCAGAGTTGCCCAGGCTGACCCCTAACTTTCAATCTTCCTGCCTCAGCTTATCAAGAACCTGGAATTATAGGCATATGCCATTGTGCTCTGCTCTCTAGCACTTTTAAAATTTATTTTTGATCCAGGTGTAGTGGCACATGCCTGTAATCCCAGCACTCAGGAGGCTGAGGCAGGAGGATTGCTGTGAGTTTGAGGCCACCCTGAACTTCTTAATGAAACGCTGTCTCAAAAAGAAAAAAAGTATTTTTGAGTTAGTGTCTCAGGCTGGACTTGAACTTGTGATCCTCCCACAAGCCTTCTGAATAGCTGTGATTGCAGACATGCACCACTATGCTTGGCTATCCGCAGCCCTTTGAAGTCTCTTTTCCTGGCCCAGTAATCTTATGGAAAGAGGCAGTTCTATCCAAGGAAACACAAAGGTTTGAGATGGGGGCAGGATGAGGAACTGGGCTTAAGAATCTCTGGATTGCTAGAGTGATCTGAGAAGCGTGGAGGATAGGTGGATGCTGGTTTGTGCCTGATCCTTGAGATTTTGGGGAGTTTATACAAAATATCAGGATCTAGCAGTTGTGCCAGTCTGGAGCCATGGTTCCTACGAGCCTCTCTGGGTTTAGGTTTCCCCTGGAGCCCAATCACTGGCCCCATTGTTCAAAACTTCCCATCCTCGACTTACTCTTAAGGCTCCCTCTAAGAGCCACAGAAGAATGGCCTTTCCTTTGGATGTGAATTTGGCAAGGCAACTGGGCATCTTTCCTGGGACTTGGTACAGAATCTCCTGCTGATGTCCTGGAAGAACAGGTGTCACCAGAAAACTCCAGGGGCCTTCCAGAGTCCTCTTTCCTGGCCCAAATTAGGGGCTCAACTGGGTCTCATCAACCCCAGTCTGCTTCCTAGAACTTTTCCCTGCTAGGTTAAGGATTTACACAAGTACACTCAGGCTGTTCTCAGCTGCAGGGATGTGTTTGTGACCAGGGTCTGGGCGCAAGCTGGCAGCCAACACGTCTCTGCCTGCTGCTTAGAGACATCCATTGTATGTGTAGATCTCATGCCAGGGCCAGCCTGGGTCCTTGGTGTCCGGGTCCTCGAGAAGAGAGAGGGATTACCATGAGCAAAATGTCCTTCTCTCTTCCCTTGTCTGGTGTGGGTTAATTGACAGTGGCAATAGTGAGTCTGGTACACATTTAAAAAATAATACTAAAGGGCAATAAACACCAATAAAGTAAATTTTTAGTGCATTGTACAAATAGGAAAGGTACATTCCAGGCAGAGACCATCCCCTCATTCCCATCCCAGAACCTCACATATGCTAGGCAAGTTCTCTGCCCCAGAGTTGCATCCCCATCCTAGGAGCTCTTCTCCAGCAGGAAGCACATGTAATTTGTCGCTGAGCCTCCGGACCTGGACTCACCACTGGTCTTAGTGAGTGTTTGGATTTCAGCAGGGTACAGTCTTTGACCCTTTCTTCTTTTCCTTTATCTTCACACTTGCAGTTCACCTTCCTAAATGTTGTAGAAGGGGCTCAGAGTTCCTGCTGGGCTTGACTGGTTCCAGGGCTTTTTTTTTTTTTTTTTTTTTGGTACCGGGTATTGAACTCATGACCTTGCGCTTGCCAGGTAGGCACTTAAGCCACTGAGCTAAATCCCCTTTGTGTTATGAGTCCTTGGAACTCTGAGAGCAGCCCCTGCCAGGTCTTCCCCTGGGAGACAGACACTGCCAGATGCCTTAGCTCCCTGAATTACCAGTTTGAAAAGTGGGCTGCAGCTAGTTTGGGGGTCACCGTGTTCAGTTGGGCTGAGCATTTTGTGCCCCATGATACACTAACGGGTTCCTATTGCAGGAACAGGCAGGAGGGGAGTCTATGGTCAGGTCTCCCATGACTCAGACCTGTCATTCTGACCATTGTTCACAAGGGAACATTTATTTGGCTGCATTCACACATAACTTTGGACCATGTGACTCTCCGCAGATAAAACTTGGACTATTCCAGCCCTGGCCTGATCCCAGTCCCTGATTAAAATGCCTGTGGCCTCAGGAGGCAAGCTCTGTCCCTGGTGAGCTGTGTGCCCCGGGCTGCTGGTGCAGGTAGAGGAAATGACAGTAATCGTGATGGTAGCTGCTCTTTACTGAGCACCCACAGTGTGCGAGGCATCGTGCTACATGCCTCAGATTTCACTGAATCCTCAATGCTGCTCCTGTGAGGGAGGTACACTCTTCATCTATTACATGGGTGAAAATATTACAGCGGAGAGGAGCGGTTACCTGCCTATGGCTACCTAGTGGCAGAGGTAGAATATTAGCACAGATCTTTGAGGAGTCAAGCACAAGGTTTTTTTTTTTTAAGTTCTTAAATATTTATAGTTACTGTAATTCATGTGCCTCCTCTGAGGCTTATTTTGTCCATCCATTAAACAAGGATTTCAATCCATCTGATTGAATTGGTGAAATTAAGTGAAGGTGTATTTGAGAGTATTGAACTTGGTGCTTAGTATATAGTAAGCGCTCCTTAAATGCTTCTTTCTCCTGTTACTAAGATCCAAGAAGTTTGAATCTAGGGTTCCTGATTTGATAAGGGCCTTCCATATCTCTGAGTCTTGGTTTGGATAGTTTGAAATGTGATAGTATATATATGTGTTTTTTTGGTACTAAGGATTGAACTCATGACCTTGCAGGTGCTTGTGCTGCTGAGCTAAATCCCTGGCCCTGTGATAGTATATTTTGGAAAAATCAACTAGATTTATAAAAGATTAAAAAGTAACACATGCTCATTTAAGAAATTCAGAAGAGTATAAAGTGATCACCTCGCAGAAATAAACACTGTTGATACTTTTTGCGTATTTCCTTTCCAAAAATTTTCATGATTTTTTTGTTTTTCTTTTTGCTTTTTTGTTGTTGTTTGGTTCTTTTTTCTTGTTATTTATTTATTTATTTATTTATTTTTGTTTTTTTGAGACAGATTCTCACTGTTCCATCCAGATTGGTCTTGAACTCACTTTGTAGCCCAGGCTACCCTTGAACACACAGTGATCCTCCAACCTCAACCTTACAAGTGCTGGGATTACAGGCTTGTGTCACCATATCCATAGGGTCTTGCTATGTAGCCCAAGCTGGTCTTGAATTTGTGATCTTCCTCTTTCAGTCTCCTGAGTGCTAGGATTACAGGCATGTGGCACCATGCCTAGCTTCTTTTTTTTTTTTTTTTTGTGGTACTGGGGAATGAGCCCAGGGTCTCACACATACCAGGCAAGCACTCTACCACTTAGCTACAGCCTTCACTGCCCTTGAAAATTTTGATCTCATTAAATTACCCAGGCTACCCTTGAATTTATGAGCCTCCTGCCTTATCCTTCTGAGTAGTTGGTATTATAGGCATGTGCAACTGTGCCTGGCTAGTACTTTTTAATGATTGTATAATATCCTATTGGAATTCATTCATATTTATCCAATATTTAGTGAGCCCCTGCTCTGGGCCAGGACTTCATATAGACATTAAGAATGTGTGATCTGGGGCCGGAGATACACCTCAGTGACATAAGCACTTGCCTGGAAAGTACAAGTCCTGAGTTTGATTCCCTCTACAAAAAACAAACAAACAAACAAACAAAAACCCCAAAAATGAAAAGAATGTGTAAACCAGGTGTGGTGGCACACGCCTATGATCTCAGCACTCGAAAGGCTGAGGCAGGAGGATTGTTGGACATTTGAGACCAGCCTAAGCTACAAAGTGAGCCCAAGACCAGACTGAACTGCATAGCAAGATCCTGTCTCAAAAAGACAAGAAAACAAAAACAAAAATGAAACAAAAAACAAAACAAAAGAATATGTGAATTATGCCATTTAAGAAAGGCATTTTTTTTTTCACAATTCCTGCTCGTGGATATGCAATTTGTCACTGGCTTCTTGTATCATAGATAATGTCCTTTCTATGCATCTGTGAACATATGTCTGAATCATTGTTCCTGTAAGGGGAATTGTTAGGTTAAAAGATTTACGTACTGTTAGGATCTTTTTTTTTCTTTTGGTACTGGGGATTGAACCTAGGGTCCCTGCACTGAGAGCTACATCCCCAACCCTTTTTATTTTGAGAAGGAGTCTCCCAAACTTTCCCAGGCTGGACTTCAAGATCCTCTTATCCTTCTGCTTCAGTTCACTAGAGTCCTGGGATTCTAGGTATGCACCACCATGCCTGGCTGCCTTTAGTATATTAATAGGTGTTACCCTACCCCATACTACTCATGAGTGTGGTAAAGTCAGATTTTTATCCCCCAAGGTGTGGCAGCCTGTGCTTTGCTGGTCTGTCCTGCTACTTGGCCTGTCAGTGTCCAACAACTATTTTTAGTCCAGTCTTGCTAAACCAGTAAGCCCTTAAAGGTCATCCCTTTCAGAGCCTGTTGGTATTCCAAATCCATTCCAATCCAGGTTAGGGAGGAGGACATCCCAACTTTGAGTTCTCACAATTCCTCACTTAGAGTTAGCATGTCAGTGCCCATTATATAGGCAAAGGAACCGACACTCGGAGAGCCCTTGGGTGTTTCCAAGGCCAGAGAGCTAGTGACAGGGCCTGTATTCAGATTTTTGCCATCTGTCCCCACATCCTATGCCCATCCCCCTTAAACTGTGAGGCTAATAACAGCAGAAATAACCACACCATTATCTATGGACAGCTTATCATCTACTAAGTGGGAAAATGTGTTTTACCTGTGAGGCAGATGAATTTCACTTCTATGTTAAAAAATAAGGAAATAGAGGCTCACAGAGGTCAAGTTGCTTGTTGAAGGTCATGGAGCAAGGACATTCCGTACTTCAGAGTCAGTGGAGTCAGTGTTCTTCCTCCAGGCTGAAAGCTCCAGGACTTTCAGTGTCCATTCATTTAACAAAGCAGTAAGCACTGCATCACTGAGCTACACTCCCAACTCAATCATTGAGCAAATTTCTTATTTATTCACTGATTACCTGGTATATGTCAGGTCCCACTCTAGAGGCTGGGTGTACACTGGCAAATAGAGTACAGGTCCTTGTGCTGAGGGATCTGACATTTGGGTTGGAGGAGAGAGCAGAGAGGCCCTAGACTAGGAATGAATAGATCAAACATATCAGTTTAAGTAAGTGACCACCTACTAAACAGGCAAGGAACAGCTTGACCTTAGGAGAAAGGCTTCTCTTCAGCCAAGTCTCAAAGCCAGGACATTTAGTCACCAATGGTTTTTTTTTTTTTTTTTTGGTACCGGGGATCGAACTCACAACCTTGCGCTTACCAGGCAGGCGCTGATGCTGTTGAACTAAATCCCTGGCCCCATTAGTTACCAGTGTTTATTGAACATTGGGATGAATTCTGGTGGGACTGTGTTGTGCCAAGACCAATGTGTCCCCTCCGCTCAGTAATGCATGTGAAACTCCTGTGTCAGCTGACTGGACTGGGCCTGGTGAGTGACCTTCCCCTGTCTCTCCTTGATTTCTAGTGTAGTCTCCTGGCTTCCCACCTTGGCAGAGATGGAGCCCTTGGGAATTGGGGCCTGTGTTTCTGTCTACCCCAGCTTCCCTAAGGAGGAAGGGCCTGTGTGTCCATGTGAGCCTTACCAGGCTCCTGGACCAGGACTTGGCCTAGGGAGTGTAGATTCTGGCTGCGCCTGTCTTTGTACGCTCAAGAGTCTTGGCCACAGGCCATGGTCTGCAACTCTTGAGGTCACAGCCCAGCCCCACCCTGCCTGGTCCAGCAACTCAGGCAGAAATCAGAGCAGGGAGGAGGCCTCAGAACTGGGCTATTTAAGGCCATACTTTGGGGCCCCCACCCCTCTGTGGGAGAGGCCACTTGGCTTGTGAAATCCAAGCCCTGTTTCTGGCAGCAGCTGTATGCTATGCTGTCCATTTATAGCATGTTTCTGTGGGAAAGGAGAAGGAGGACCCCGTTCTGGATGAGCAGGGACTCTGGCAGTTTCTCTGACTTCAAAGATGACAAATGTTCATTTGCTGAACGTGTAGCATATGAGACTCCTGCTGGATTCTGGGAACACAGATGCAAAAGAAAACCTTCACAATACTCCTGCCTGGTGGGCAGCACTGACCTCGCGGTCACTTGCTGCAGGGTAGAGGGTAGTGGGGTCTAGGGGATTGTAGAGGTTAGTAGGACAGACCCAGACTGGGCATTTGGGAAGGCTTCCTGGGTCTCTTAGCCTGTAGCGGCGACTCCTCTTTTTCTTTTTCCTCCTCCTCCTCCTCTTCTTCTTCCTTGTCCTCTTCTTCTTTCTTCTCCTCTTCCTTCTCTTCCTCCTCCTCTTCCTCCTCCTTCTTTTAAAGTTTTTTTTGGACATTAGGGATTGAACCCATAGTCTCTTGCTTGACACTGAGGTATATCACTAGCTCCTATTATTTTTAATTTTTAGACACAGTCTCGCTGTTATCCAGGCTGGTCTTGAACTTGCAATCTTCTTGCCTTAGTCCCCGACATAGCTGGGACACCTCCTTCTTTTTATTGCTCTGTGATCCTATGCTGTCCTGGTGTTAATTTTTCCATTCATATGATACTGACTTGGGGTTTGTCTAGTTTCTGTCCCATAGGATTTCCCAGTCTGCAGAGAGAGGCTACCTCGACATACAGAATCAGGAAAGTGTTCTAGGAAGTGGCAGCAAGGGAGGCTGATAGGAAAGAAATACATACTTTTTTTTTTTTTTTTTTTGGTACCGGGGATCGAACTCACAACCTCACGCTTGCCAGGCAGGCGCTTAAGCCACTGAGCTAAATCCCCGGCCCGAAACATATACTTTTTAAAATTATTGCACATTAGATATACAGATTAATGGGTTTCATTTTGCCAGATCTATGCATGCATACAACATACTTAGATCATTTTCACCATGCCTTTCACCTTTGCATTCCTGTTTCCTTCTTTTCTTTAAAGTCTCTCTCTACTCTCATAAGAAACATCATGCCATGCATGATGGCACATGTCTGTAATCCCAGCACTCAAGAGGCCTAGGCAGGATGATTGTTTCAAGTTTGAGACCAGCCTGGGCTACAAAGTTAGTTCAAGGCCAGCCTGAATTACATAGCAATACCTTGTCTCAAAAAGACAACAACAACAACAACAGCAGAAATATCTTATTTTTTATGTGTTTTTGAGACAGGGTCTTGCTATGTAGTCTGGGTTGGCCTTGAACTCATGCGTATCCTCCTGCCTCAGCCTCCTGAGTGCTGGGATTACAGGTATGTGCCACCATACCTGGCAAGAAACATCTATTTTTTTGAGTTCCTAATGTTTTTACATCATCTCACTTAATCCTGACGTCTGTCTGAGGTAGGTATTGTTACTCCTCTTCTATGGACTGGTAAATTGAGGCCCAGAGAGGTGGATTACCTGGCTTATGGTCACACAGCTAGACAGTGCTGAACCTGGAGTTCAAATCAAAGAGTGCCTGACTCCAGACCGGGTACCAAGGGCATTCTCTGCACAGAGGAATGCATTTTCAAATGTGTGGCAGTTTGGAAGCTCATACAGCTTCTGATAGTTGGCACTCATTAGTAGGATCGGACTGGAGGGCGGGATGGTAGGCCAGAGAGGTAGGCCCTGTCCTATAGGACCTTGAAGTTGAGTGAAGGGTACAGGGCAGCCAAAGCAGGAGTTTGTGTAAGGAGAGTTTGAGATGCTATATCAAGAAACAAAAAAATCTTCAATAACAAAAACCAAAGCAAAATAGCCTGGATTACACACCTGTAATTCCAATACTTGGGAGGCTGAGGCAGGAGGATCATTGCGAGTTTGAGGCCAGACTGGGTTACAAAGTGAGTTCAAGGCCAGCCTGAGCTGCATAGTGAGACCCTGTCTCAAAAAGACCAATAAATAAATAAATAAATAAAGCCAAACCAAAACAAGTAAATCCTCCCAAATTTAAAAACAATTAAAATTTTAATTAATGCATAATGGTTGTACTTATTTATAAGGCGCAGTGTGATATTTCAGTACATGTATAAAATGGGCAGTGATAAAATCCAACTAATTTGTACACTATATCCCAGTTACCTCAAATATTTATTATCATTTCTTTATGTTGGGCATATTTAGAGTCTTCTAGTTATTTTGAAATATACAACAAATAGCTGGGTATTGTGGCACATGCCTGTAATCCTAGCACTAGGAAAGCTGAAGGGGAAGGATCAGTGTAAGTTTGAGGCCAGCCTGGGCTACATAGTGCATTCAAAGCCAGTCTAGAATATGTAATGAGACAGTCATAGCAGTATAGGAAAACATAACAATTTGACAAGACTTTGCCTTAAAAAATAAAAAGGAGCTGGAGATGTAGTTCAGTGTGAAGGCCCTAGGTTCAATCCCCAGAACTGAAAAAAGAGTTACTATTAACTATAGTCACCTGCCTCTACTATAGAACACTAGAACTGAATCCTAACTGTAATTTTGTATCTATAACCAATCTTTTTCTATCCCCCTCAAAGACGTTTAAACATTGATCAAAATTTGTTACTGCTAGGACATCTTGGGGCAGCAAGGTTTCAGGGTAGATTAATTTAGGGGCTCATGGTATCACTGGAGACTAAGTATATCCAGCTTCCCCATCCATTGCATTGTGGCTACCATTGCTCTAAAACCAAATTCCCTCCCAGAAACTTGGAAAGTTTAGAGGAGAGAAGAGGAAAGGAGTGTGCTTTCTCTCACATCTCATTTGCCTGAATTGTATGATCTGCCCCTATTTAACCATTCACAAGCAAGAGGTTTGGAATTACCATAATTAGCTTTGATCAATCATGGTTCTCCTCCAAGGCTGGGAAGAAACTGAGCCTGTAGGAATCAGGGATCTGTTAGCAAGGAGAAAGAAAGGTGGCTTTATTCTATCAGGTACACTGAACAAATACCAATCCCATTGCCCTTTGAGACATAATCTAGTAGTCAGTAATGGGTGACTCACTGCTGTGATCTAATAATCACTTTTTTTTTTGGTACCGGGGATCGAACTCACGACCTCACGCTTGCCAGGCAGGCGCTTAAGCCACTGAGCTAAATCCCCGGCCCCTAATAATCACTTTTAATTCTAGCTAAAAAAAAGAAAAAAAACTTGCCCTTGCTTTTGGTATAACTTCTCTTCCAATCACAAAAAGATTTGTAACTCCTTTTCTCCCTTACCCCTGTTTACCTGGAATCATGTCTGAATTTTAGGGGTGTCTCCTGTGACAAAAATAGCTTCTTCTCTAGTTTTTCCAGGGGATAGTGCCAAGAATGGCCTCCTAACCTAACCCTTTGCTGGGCTGTCCACTTACAGGCGGGGCATGGTAATTGGGCCTTGACTGCAACCATCAGATAGCCAGACAACTATGGGAGCAGGTGTGGCAAGAGGAGAGGGGAGGCTCCCCCATCAGTATCACCTGGCGGGAGAGAGACCAGTGTTTAGACTAGTCTTCTAGCCATCATTTTCTATATATTGTCTTTCTAGCAGCTCGTTTTAGAGATGAGGAGACTGCTGCATATCAGAGTTGGGAATAGCCCAGATGCCCAGAGACTGTGGCAGGCATTATTAGAAGCATTTCCTCTTCTTGTTAATAAAAGCTGTTTTAGTCTGGCGTGGTGGTACACTGATGATTGGGCTAACCGTGGATACAGGGCCCAGTTTTGGGCAAAGAAGGAAGCATCTATTGGTAGCTTCATGGGAGTGTTGCCTCTCTGATAGAAGCAAGGTGTGAGGGGACTGCCCTTTTTCTGTCTGCCTGTTCCTTTCCTGCCTTGGTTTTGTTATGTAAAGAATGAGTCCCTTGAGCTGGGGCACCCATCCTGCAGGAAGGCTAAGGGACAGGCAAAGGGTCCTGCTCAGATTTCAGTGTTGTTGAGCCCCTGGCCCATTCCTGAATTACTTTCCTTCAGATTTTTAAAGTGAAATCATAAATACCTTCATTGTTTAAGGCATTGTTATTTTATGTTCTATTATTTGCAGCTAAGCCTAATTGACTTAGCAAGAAACATCAGAGTGCTGGGGCATGGTGGCACGTACCTGTAATCCCAGCACTTGGGAGGCTGAGGCAAAAGGATCGCCTTGAGTTTGAGAGCAGCCTGGCTTATATAGTGAGTCCAAGGCCACCTGAACTATGTAGTAAGACTCTGTCTCAAAAAAACAAAACAAAACAAGCCACCGAGTGTTATAATACCGATCATCTTTGATTTGTAATAGCTGCCATATAGAACTTTATGATTAATCAGTGATGTTTTCCATAAGAAAAGAATAAAGAAGTAGTGGTATAAGTGTCATGTATTTACCATCCCAGTCCTCAGGCCAGCCCAAGAAAACTGGTTCGTCCCTAAATCTTTCTACTCCTACCAAACTCTCCCTAGATCTGCCCTGTCCACCATGTTGTCTGTTGTGTCCAGTTCCCATTGTTAGCGAGATCTTTTCTAGAGATATTTTGTTTTGTTGCAGCCCAGAATGGCCTTGATCTTTCAATCTTGCCTCAACCTCCAAAGTTCTGGGATCAGAGATCTCCTTTTCTAGAGAGGCATGGTATCATGGCTCATCACTGGGGCCACAATTAAGATTATTTTGATTGGGGCCGGGGATTTAGCTCAGTGGCTTAAGCACCTGCCTGGCAAGTGCAAGGTCATGAGTTCGATCCCCGGTACCAAAAAAAAAAAAAAGAAAAAAAAAAGATTATTTTGATTACAGATATTGGAACCCCAGTTGGGTTTGCAACCTGACTTTCTGTAGTATGAAATCAGAAATGGAAATCAGCAGGTACCTGGCAGACCTCTCCTCTGTCTCTCAGCATGTGTCCCCAGTGTCTCTTTCTGCACACTTTCTCCTCTTCTCTGACCTCATAGCGGAAGGCAGTTGGCCCTGTAGCATTCAAGCCACCAGTAAAGAATCCTTCCAACCTCATTCTGAACAGTCTCGTGTAGCTCAGGATTCCACTCCAGGCCAAGAGGGCAGGATCACATATCAGAACAGGACTTTATGGGTCAGCTGGGCAGCTGATATGCCAGAAGTATTCTGACTTGTGTGCTTGCCATTAGCTCTATGTGACTATTTGAAATTAATTTTAAGTCAGCTGAAATTAAATAAAAATATAAAATTCAGTTTATTTATACTACCCTCATTTTAAGTGCTCGGTGTCATTACATATATTGAACAAAATATATTGCAATTTTTCATGATCACAGAAGATTCTGTTGGGAAATATTCCTCTAGAAGGCATTCACTGTACTTAGTGATAATTATTCAGACCTCCTAGGCCCTGTGGGCACCTGTATGGGTTAAGATACCAACTTGCTGCTGAAATAAAGAAATCATAAATGATTGTGGCTTAAATATGAAAGTCTTTTGCTCTCTTAGGTAACAGTCCAAGTCTGATAGGGCACTTCTGAAATGTCAGCATCTGTTCATTTCTATTTGGTTGGTTGAACTTCCTTGGAGTATGAGTTTTGTTTTCATGGTCAGGATGGTGCACTGACAGTCTGGTTTCCAGACAGTGAAAGGGAAAGAGAAGGGCACACCCTCTTCTTCAGTGAGCAAAGCCAGGTGGCTTTCTGGTCTCATCCTGTTGGTCAAACTTGGTTACATGAATGCTTAGAGCTGCAAGGGAACCTGGAAATAGGCCTCTAGCTGAGAGGCTACCACTTCATTAGAGGATAAGGAGCAACTTCTACCATAGGACTATCTCATTCAACTCCTCTTTGCAGATGAGAATGAAGAGAAAGAACAGTGGCAGACCTGTCACATGTCCTGGTTCCCATCTCAGTGCTCCTTCCCTGCCTTGTAGCTATTGTCTGTTCTCTTTCAGGTTCAGGATGTTCATCCCGAACATCCAAACCCTTCTACCCACTCGTCTAGAATTTAGTCCATTGACCACACCTTGCTGCAGAGGAGGCTGGGAAGTGTAGTCTGTCTTTTGAGTAGTTATGTGCCCATGAGCCAGGGGGAGGATGAATGGATATTGGTAGGCATCAAGTATTTCCTACCACTTTGCCATGCATGAGGCTTTATTTTAGGATAACATGGTGATACTAGACCTAAGTTAAATTTAATTACCTGGTGACAATCAAGCTACACAGTGGTAATTGTTGACCTCTCTTTTGACCAGTCAAGTACATGAAAGAGGTCTCACCATATTTCAAGAACTCTGCTGGCGGGACCTCGGTCGGCTGGGATTCACCTCCTACCTCACCGCTTCAGCGGCAGCCTTCCTCCCCTGGACCCCAACCCCGCCACTTCAGTGAGGCCAAGCACGTGCCCTTGAAGATGGCATATGTCTCAAGGAGGTGCACCCCCTCTGACCCAGAACCCAGGTGAGGCTGGGGTGGGAGGCTACTCAGACACTCACATGCTCTGGTGTTAGGCAGTGGGACCAAAGGAAAGTTGCCTCTGTTTTATAAGTGACAGGCACAATGCCAGCACATAGTAGGTGCTTAAGAAATAGGCTGAATGGGGGCCAAGGGTTTAGCTCAGTGGCACAACACTTGCTCGGCAAGTGCAAGGTCATGAGTTCAATCCCTGGTACCAAAAAAAAAAAAAAAAAAGAAATAGGCTGAATGGATGCATGAGTGAAGTTATGGTTTGATGATGTGCTTTTACTTCTCACCTTCTCTCTTTTTTTTTTTTTTTTTTGTCTTCTTGAGACAAGGTCTCACTATGCAGTTCAGGCTGGCCGTGAACTCACTTTATAGCCCAGGCTGGTCTCAAACTTGCAATGATCCTCCTGCCTCAGCCTCCTGAGTGCTGGGATTACAGGCATATGCCAGCACGTCTGGCTATCAATTCCGTCTTTTGGTTCGGGGAGGAACCTTGGATTTTTTTTTCAGCTTTGGCTGATGCCAGAGGGTTGTGAGTTCTAGGCCAGCCTGAACTATATAGCAATATCTTGTCTCTAAAAAAAAAAAAGTCAGTTGTGGTGGCGCACGCCTGTCATCTCAGCACTTAGACTGAGGCTGGAGGGTGCCAATTTTGAGTCCAGCTTGAGACCCTATCTCAAAATAAAAAAGGGCTGGGGATGTGACTCTCAGTGTTAGAGTACTCATGGGTTTGCTTTCCAGTCCAGTACTGAAAAAAAAAAAAGAATTTGTGGCTCACAGGTCACTTTTGGGTGTTCCCCCGAAGGGGTCTTTGTACTGGAGGAAGATGAGGTAGTCCTTCCAGTGTTAGGCCTTCCAGAGACTCACAGAACCTTAGGGTTTCCACCTGATCCCAGGCGTCACTCAACACATGTGTGTACACGTGTTTCTCTGTGTGTGTACATGTGTAGACGATATGTCCCTCCTGCCACATTTTATTTATTCAATCAAATCATAAGGTCAAAGAGAAGAGAAATGAACTTTACCTTTTGGTGGGAGAAGTGCACTGTGTGTGTAGGGCTGGATGTATTTGAAGGAGCTCATCTTTGTGTACTAACTACCACACGTAGGAAAGATTTGCCTTTCATTTGCAAGGTTCACCCTTCCAGAGACTTCTGTGTGTCATGGGTCAGCACTGGGTCACGTAGAGGTGTAGCTCAGTGACAGAGCACTTGCTGAGTGTGTATGAGTCTCTTAAGTTTCATCTCCTGCACTGCAAAAACCAAAAAGAAACCAAGGTCACCCGGCCAGCCCTAACTGCTAAGGGAAGCTGGGAATTCAAGGATTTTGCTTCCTAGTTCTGTAACAAAGGAAGGCAGAGGTAAAGGAGTGTGAAGTGGGTTTTGTGCAGGACTCAAAGTATCAGGTGTGGTGCCGCAGCCCTGGGAGGCTGAGGCAGGAAGATTGTAAGCTGAAGCCCAGGCTGAGCAGTATGTGACTTAGACCCTGTCTCAAAATGAAAAATAATAAAAGGTTGGGGATATAAGTAGCTCATATGAACGCTCTGGGTTCAGTTCCCAGAACTGGGGAAAAAAGTAAACAAAAACAAAAGAAACGTCAAAGGGTAATGTCTCATTAATCCCCAACAAAACATTTTGCAAACCTTCTCAAACGTTGCTCCTATAGGTAACTCCCTGAAACTCTCCTCCACACTTGCCTGTGGGGTCTTTTATCTCCACCTTTCTCTCTACTCTGTTTGCTCAGCTTTTTATTATATTATAAACCACCCTTTGGGCAGTTTTTTTTTTTTTTTTTTTGTCTTTTTGAGACAGGGTCTCACTATGTTCAGGCTGGTCTCAAACTTGCAACAATCCTCCTGCCTCAGCCTCTGAAGTGCTGAGATTACAGGGATGGGTTACCATGCCTGGTTTGAGGAGGTTTTTAAGACAGGGTCTCATTATGTAGTTCAAACTGGCCTTGAACTCGCAGTGATCCTCCTGCCTTAGCCTCCCAGTGCTAGGATTGCAGTGGTGCACTATCATGGCTGGCTCTTTGCCTTTTATTAAAGATGAATTGGTTTGGTTCTGTGCAAACAAATTTTCCTTAGAAATCAGGAGGAAAGGGCATGAGGAAACCTCACAAAGTGGTCATTTTGACTCTTGGTGCACATGGGTTGAGTATATGTGTGTTTGTGTGCATAGCATATGTGTCCTTGTCCTTTGTCTCCAGATTCCATGAGGACTCCAAACTGGCTGAAGCCCCAGCAGTGGGCAGTGCTGCTCCTTCCCTCAGGGCCATCCCCCATGGCTGCTCCTAGTGCAGCAGCAGGTGGTTGGGGAGCTGCAGCTCAGTGATGGGCTCCACCCACCCTGTTTGTACCTGCAGATACCTGGAGATCTGTGCAGCAGATGGCCAAGACCCCCTCTTCTTGAGGGCCAAGGATGAAGCTAGTGCGAGGTCATGGGCAGGTGCCATTCATGCCCAGGTCAACGCCCTGATGCCTTGGGTCAAGGACGAGCTGCAGGCGCTGCTGGCAGCTGCAGGCACAGCTGGGAACCAGGACATCAAGCAGATTGGCTGGCTGACCGAACAGGTTCCTCCTGAGTCCCCTGCCTTTCCTCACTTGGAACTGGCCTGTCCCCAGCACCTCTCATCACCTCGTTCCCCCTGGCCCTCTGACCTCTCCCTTCCTTACTCCTCTCACTGCTGCTTTGCTTCCTGCAGCTGCCCAATGGGGCCACAGCCCCCACCCTGGCCCTGCTGACTGAAAAGGAGCTGCTCCTCTACAGTGGTCTCCCCCAGACCCGGGAGGCCCTGAGTCGGCCAGCCCACACTGCCCCACTCATTGCCACCAGGTACCCATGGCCAGAGCCCATGTCTCATCCAGAGCTTGGGGGGGAGATGCTCCAGGTGGGCCCCTGAAGCTACGAGATCCTGCCCTATTCTGACCTTAGGTTGGTTTGAAGTCCTCCCGAGGTAAAATGGGGCTCAAACAGAAGGCTGCGAGGTCCCATCAGTCACTTATGCATTGTCACATGATCCGAGAGGATACAGCTGACCCTAACAATCATAGCCCTCAGGGAGAACCTGGTCTGGTGGGGAAGATGAGCCCATTATACCTGTAGAAGCCACTTAACTCTGGTGGGTGTGGAAGGCCTCGAGGAGGTGACATTCTAACGGAGCTTTGATGAATGAGAAGTTGTCTATTAAGGAATGAGGGAGAGAAGAGCTCACATAGAAAGAGCGTCAGGTCAGAGGTCCAGAGGCATGTCATGGGGCTGGGTGGCTACAACCAGATGGAGACTTCATGCAGGAATTGGAGATAAACGAGACAGGGAGTTGGCAGGGCCTGATCTTGTAGATCCCCTGCTTTTGGCTAAGGAATGCTAGTGTTCTCTTTAGGCTTGTGGCAGTGCTAGGGGTTTAGCTCAGGAGGCAGGTTACTCAGGTTGTATATTATTTAACTCTTGTGCTACAGAGGATTGAGCCCATGGCCTCATTCATGCCAAGCAAGTGCTCTACTGCTCAGCTGCCCTTGCAGGCTCTCCAGTTGTGTTTTAAAGAACCCCTGTAGCCAGGAGAATGCATTGGGGAAGGGCAGGGTAGAAGCTGGGAGGCTGCTGCAGTCATGCAGGAGAGATGGTGAGGCTGGGGGAGGTGCAGTGGAGGAGGCAGCAGATGGAGAGAAAAGGCAGCCTTTGCTGTGGAAAATTCACAGGCTTAGGACTTGCCAGATGAGGAGGGTAAAGGAGGTGTCCCAGGTGAACAGAAGGTTTGGGGCTTGTGTCTGGGAGGCAGTGGGAATGGGAATGGGGATGTAAAGGGAGGAGGCTGGAGCAGGATGCTGTGTCAACTCCAAAGCATGTGTGGAATGGACAGAGAACTTGGATAGGGAGCCTAGGGACTTGTGCATCAGCAGCTCAGGGCTTTCTAGTGGGAGACTGGATGTCAGCAGTGGCTCCTGAGGGAAACAGAGAGGATGGAGTGAGGAGCAGAGAGGGCTAAGAACTCAGGTCTGCTGCCCAGAGACAGGTAGCAAGCTCCTGAAGGCCACACAGCAGGTAACAGTCAAGCTACAGGGTCTGGGACCCTTGTCATTCATGACTCCTCCACCTATACTGGGCTGTGGCCCATGGGTCAGGGACCCACTGGCAATTGGAGTTATAGGTTATGGATTGCCTGTCTAATCAAGTGACTCAATTAATTAATATAATAAATGTTTATTGAGACCCTACTATGTATCAGATATGGTTTGAGTTACTGAGGATATAGTAGTGAACTAAATAAATGAAAATGTCTGCCCTTGTGGATGTTCTAGTGAAAAAGACAACCAGAAACCAACAAATAGGATAATTTCTGGTAGTGTGATGAAAATTAAAGCTAGTGAGTGACAAAGAGGCTATTGTATTTATTTATTTTTGGTATCGGGGATCGAATTCACAACCTTATACCTGCCAGGCAGGCGTTTATGCCACTGAGCTAAATTCCTGGCCCCAAAGGTGCTATTTTAGATGGAAGATCAAGAAAGGCTTCTCAGAGGAGGTGACATTTGATTAAGGTCCAAGGGAAGGAAGGGAGTGAACTGGGTAGATAATCAGAAGGAGTGTCTAAGCAGAAGGACCAGCATGTGCAAGGGGATGTGTACGTTGTGGTGTAGACACTGCTTCAGCTGGGGCCGGGGGAGGGTGGTGGGAGATGTCTCAGTTAGGTCAGTTTGTGCTCACCTGCAAGCGCTGACCCCCGTTAGATGGTAAAGGATTCTTGGGTCACTGCCCCCTTGCCTAGGATTGTTTCTGCCCCTGAGCAAGACTTCATGACTAGCCCTCTGCCCCACCCAGGCTGGTACACTCAGGCCCCTCCAAGGGCTCTGTGACCTATGATGCAGAGCTCTCCTTTGCCCTGCGCACGGGCACGTGCCATGGTGTGGACACTCACCTGTTCAGCGTGGAGTCACCACAGGAGCTGGCTGCATGGACCCGGCAGCTGGTGGATGGCTGTCACCGGGCTGCTGAGGGCGTGCAGGAGGTGTCCACAGGTATGCTGGGTGGATCTAGGGCTGCCTCTCTGGTAATGAGCCTCTTGTCCACAGAGGTGTGCAAACTTCCTTCCATAGGGTGCTTTGGAGGGGACCAGAGAGTGGGTTTGGGCTCTCCAGGGCCTTCTGTTTTGGATTCCAGGTGGCGCTGTAGGTCATAAGACTTTACCCTGGGGTCTTCCTTGCTTTGTCATTGCGATTCTGCTGGTGACAATGTGAGACAAGTGGCACTTGGGATTGGGCTCCAGATGAAACATGGGATACACAGATACATCTGAATCTCATAAACAGTGAATACTTTTTTTTGGTATAAGTATGGCCAAATTATTCACTGTTCACATGAAATTTAAATTTTAAACAGCAATGGCTGTAGGCCTCTAAGGTCTCCAAGGGGCGTGCCAACACCTTTGTGGGGTATGGGCCTGCTGCCCATGGCAGAGTTTTTGCTTACCCTTTCTATTATGGTGCTGTTGGAAGTGGACTAGAAATAGATGCAGGTTCTCTGAGGGGGCTGTCTGTCTTTCTGAATGTTTGGGTGTATGGGCAGCTGCAGGCTGGCCTCCCACTCGTGGAGGTATTCCAGGCCAACAGGAGAGCTGCTGGTGGGATCTGGAGGTGGGGCTCACGGTCTCTGAGGGGCCCGCATCCCTCCCTGCAGCCTGCACGTGGAATGGCCGTCCCTGCAGCCTCTCGGTGCACATCGACAAGGGCTTCACACTGTGGGCAGCTGAGCCAGGTGCAGCTCGAGCTGTGTTGCTTCGACAGCCCTTTGAGAAGCTGCAGATGTCCTCAGATGATGGTGCCAGTCTCCTTTTCCTGGACTTTGGGGGTGCTGAAGGCGAGATTGTAAGTGGAGGGTCACCTTTGTACTCTGGGTGTGGTGTATGTGTGCTGTCTTGGAGGCCAGGCTGGGAAGGACTGTGACTTTTCTCTCCATCCATCCTGCAGCAGCTGGACCTGCACTCGTGTCCCAAAACCATGGTCTTCATCATCCACTCCTTCCTCTCGGCCAAAGTCACTCGCCTGGGGCTCTTGGCCTAGAAGTCGCCAGATGTACAAGCCAGAAAGAGGGGATGTCCACCACATGGCCCGACCTGGCCCTCTGCTGACCGCCTGCTCACTGCTGGGCTGAGGGAAAGGAGAGAAGAAGAGCACGGGCCTCAGAGATCCAGCCTCTGAGGGAGGCTGAGTTGATCTTGGGGACCAGGACCCAGGACCCAGGACATAGTGGACCCTGCCTGTGAGGGGCGGCCTTCTTGCCACCCTCCTCCACCAGTGCCTTTTGCAGAGAGATATTTTGTGTACACAGAAGCCATTCCAAGGGACCTGCCTGTGTGGGGGTTCTGACCCCAGCCCACTGCTGAGCTTCCAGGCCTCTTGGAGACCCTGAAGCCACCCCCTCCAGAGGCCCTGTCTGAAGCTGGAGTCTCCTGGGTCAGCAGGAAGAGAAACAAGAAGAGCCTTTCTGTTCACTTTCCCCTACCCCCGCTGCCTTGGGGTGCCACGGTTCTTCTCTTCATCCCCTCTGTCTCCACCTTGCTCTTGGGTAATAAACAGCCTGAGAGCACACAGGCAGATTGGCCAGTGTCTGTGGTTTGTGTCTTGGCCTTGGGACCCTGTGGTGGTCCCTGCAGTCTCAAGATGAACCAGACCAAGGATTGGGGCCCTCTCCCTAGAGAACAGACTTTTAACTAGGCTCAAAAGACATCTGTGATCTCAGCACTTGGGAAGCTGAGGCAGGAGGATTGCCATGAGTTCAAGGCTAGCCTGGGCTACACAGTGAGTACAAGGCAAGCCTGAACTACATATAAGTCTCACTCTCTCTCTCTCTCTCTCTCTCTCTCTCTCTCTCTCTCTCTCTTTCTCTCTCACACACACACATACACACACAAGACAGCATATTGTGTATCTATTGTAGTGTAAATCACCCTAAAATCTAGCAGTTTATAGCCATAAACTTATTTTTTAGGTTCTGTGGGCCAGACATTTGAGAAGGGTACAGGGCTAAACTGGGTCATTTTTATCTCAGGGTCTTTCATGAGGTTAAAGTCAAAGTGTCTACTGGGTATGTAGCATATGCTTGTAATCCCAGCATTCAGGAGGCTGAGGCAGGATGATCACTGAATTTGAGACCAGCCTGAACTAGCTGGATCTGTTTCAAACACACACACACACACACACACACACACACACACTCTGCCACAGTGTCTGTAGCAGGTGTCTTACTTCCTAACTATATGGGCCACACCAGAGTACTACTTGAGTGTCCTTAAGACATGGCTGGCTGCCCCAGAGTGCATGAGTAAAGAGAAAGAACAAAAAGAAAGCCACAGAGCCTCTAATGAGCCTCTATATGTCATAAACCAGCAGTAGTGAATCTACAGTGTTCTTGCTGTAGTGGGTGTTTGTTTTGTTATCACTGAAAGCTCTAAAAGGTTCACCATCACTGTCATAGACTGTCATTTCTGCTTCGTTCCATTCCTTAGAAGTGAGTCATAAATCCAGGAAAGGGGAATTAAACTCTAACTCTTGGAGGAAGAAATGTCAAAGAAATTATTGTTTTTGTTTTTTTTGCCAGAACCTTGGCATTTATTGACTGAGGAGGGGATTATCAGTGACTTACAGAGCAGAAGTTGTCTTATGCTAAGAAGGATCTTGCCCTAGATTGTCTTTAGTCATAGTCATTTTAGTCTTAGTTTTAGTCAATGGGAGAGGATGGTCTATCCGTAACGGGATAATGGGAAATCTGAAAAAGAATGATACCCAAAATTCTAAGCCTCTGTTCCTCTCTGAGGAAAGAATGTAAAACTAGCCATTGTGAATTTATGGTCTCTAACATATCCCCCCTTTTTTAACTGCAGCAGTTGAAACTGTACAGGCTATGATGGCCATCATAGCAACGAACATATTCTCAGGAGTTTGTGGAAGAATGCTCACACTGGAGGGCTGGATGGGAACAGTGTCCACTGTGGGGCTGGGATGTTCCTCTCTCGCTGGTCACATGTCCTGAGAGGGCAGCCATAATGGTGTTCCATTGTCTGATAGAAATATGGTTGTAGGGACTGGGGATTTAGCTCAGTAGCATAAGCACCTGCCTGGCAAGCACTAGGTCGTGAGTTCGATCCCTGGTACAAAAAAATAAAAAAAAAAAAAAAGAAATATGGTCGTATTAGTAGTTGAGTTCCATTCTGAAGACTGGGTCCTGAAATTCAGCAATCACAGAGGAAGGAATTGCCTTGGATCAGACACTTACAAGCTACATTATTTCTCAGGGATGGGACTGTATAAGAATTATACAATAAATACACAGGCAGCTCTCACTCTGCTATCTGCTCTCAAAGGATTTGTGGACCTGTTTCAGAACCACATAAGAGAGCCCCAGGCCCATTTTCTGCAGAAGTGAGTTCAGGGGGATATGCTGGAATGTGCTAGCTGGACGTGTTCAAACTGCTTATTTGTGTTGTCCAGAAAATCACTGACAGCAGTAATGATGGGTGACATTTAGAGAGCATTTGCCATCTACCAGGCTCTGTGCTAGGTACTTGGTATATTACCTTATGCCATCCTTAGCACATGATTACACAGTGGGCTCCATCTCACTGGGACCTGGGGATCAGAGGAGGACTATGACTTGCCTAAAGTCACACAACTATGAAGTGTCTGGGATGAGATTCAAATCCAGCCTGTCTGACTTCAAAACTCTTGTTAACCACTATGCAATGGAAATATAATATGAGTCACATCTGCAATTTATTTTTATTTTTATATTTTTTTGAGACAAGATCTTGCTACGCAGTTCAGGTTGGCCTTGAACTCACTATGTATCCCAGGCTAGTCTCGAACTTGAAGTGATCCTCCTGCCTCAGTCTCCTGAGTGCTAGGATTACACACATTTGTAATTTAAAGTTTCCTAGTAGCCACATTTAAAGAGTTAAAAAAATTAGTGAAAATATTTTAATAATATATTTTTAGGCCAGGTGTGGTGACACACACCTGTAACCACAGCACTTGGGAGGCTGAGGCAGGAAGAATTTCAACAGTTTGAGACCAACCTGAACTACAGAATGAGACCCTGTTTCAACAAAACAAAACAAAACAAAACATTAATAAAATGTTAAATCTTCCTTCTTTTGTACCATACTGTTTGGAATGCAGTGTACAATTTATTCATTCATTTATTTTTTTGGTACCAAGAATTAAATTTTGGTACTCAGGACCTTGCACTTCCAGGCAGCTGCTGTGCCACTGAGCTATATCCCTGGTCTCCAGTGTGTATTTTAAATCTACAGCATATCTCTATTCAGATGCCAAAATTTCACTGGAATAACTTAATTTGCATTTGTATCTTATACCATTTACAGTTGAACAAGTAGATTCACATACTATATTGTTCTGAATATTCTAAAGTTCCAGTAATTGACTTGTCTATCATGTTTTAAATTAAAATTGAAATAGCTTGTTCATACCAACTGCATATCAAGTGCTCAATAGCCACATGAAGCTCTTGGCTCTTGAAGTATACCATTTAGTTCTCTTTTTTTTTTCATGAGGTCTTGCTATGTCCTCAATCACTTGCAGAAATCCTCCTGCCTCAGCCTCCTGAGTGCTGGGATTACAGGCATGTGCCTCTACACCCAGCATCAAGTAGTTCTAATTGAATTTCACATGAGGAAACCAGCACACATGGTCATGTGACAAGCTAGAACCAGAGCTGTCCTAGGACCCAGCAACATTTCAGCCTTGCTCACCTATCAACCTGTTTAAGCACCCATCTGTCAATCCACCGTCCTCTAGTATACACCTGCTCTGTGCTAATCCTTGGGGCCAGGAAGTAATGTAGCTGAGTAAAAACCTGGCAGATCCCTATCCTCAGGAAAGAAGCCCATCAGAAGCAACCACCATCTAGTGTGTGATTACAATCGGGAAGATGTGGAGAGTGCAGAGAGCGGTGGGACCAAAGTGGGTGGGTGGGTTGGGGGTAGGGAGGTTTCTCAGGAGGATGTGCTGAGGCAGATGTCCACTGAAGGAGCAGGCTTTACCCAGCTGCTGTGGGAGAAAACAGCTCCAATCTCAGTGGCTACAGCAAGTAGCACTTACTTTCGTGCCCCTGGGCTCCACCTGTCTGTAGTTTGATGAGTGAGCGTGAGATGGGCCAGGCTGGGCGGTTTTGCTTCAGGCTTAGGTCCACTCTGTGCTCCATTCTGAACCCAGGAAGAAGGGCACTGACTTGGTCTTACAATGGCACAGGTCCCTGGAGCGCGAAGGAAAGTCAGTCACACAGGTCATACACATCATTAGCCTGACGTAAAGGAAGACGCACTCCACCGAGGTGGGAGTGGGAGGTGTGAATATCCATTCAATACCAATTTGACCTTTTGCTGACTAGCAGGAGTTGGGCATGAAGGAAGAGCACTCCAGGTGGAGGAGCCAAGTGAAAGGTCCTCAGGTAGGATAGACTGGGGCTCCTGGAATCCAAGAGGTTTGTTTTCCTTCTCTTTTTGTTTATTGTGGTACTGGGGATCAAACCCAGGCCCTTTGCCCAGGCTGGTCTCTCTCTCATGGTGATCTTGCCTCAGGCTCCCGAGTGCTGAAATTATAAACATGTGTCACCATGCCCAGCCCCAGATGGGTTTGGGTTTGCAATCCTCTTGCTTCAGCCTCCCACCAAGGGGTTTGTCTTCATCATCTTTACTGCATAAGACTTTGCACTGGTCCAGGAATCCTTTTAGACAACTGCATAGCCCCCAAATCCTTGCGTCGTTTGTTTCCCTGACCTCTTCTCACCTCCATGCAATTGTACTTGCCTCACAGCTGCTTGATAGCTAGGCAAAGACACGAGTCAGCAGTGACTGGTTGTCCATAGTTACCCCCTGTAAGCAGCAGAGCCTCCATGGGAGCCCAGCAACCTGATGTTGAAATAGTCAATGGCCAGACTGGCCTGTGGGTGGATCCCTGTTCTGCCATGCACCAGTTGGGTGAGCCTCCGCATGTGACTACTTTGTGTGTGTGTGTGTGTGTGTGTGTGTGTGTATATATATATATATATATATAATATATATATGTTTTTCTTTTTGTACCAGGGATTGAACTCACAACCTTGCACTTGCCAGGCAGATGTTTGTGCTGCTGAGCTAAATTACCAGTCATATATATATATATATATATATATATTTTTTTTTTTTTTTTGAGACAGGGTCTCACTAGGTAGTTCAGGCTGGAATTGAACTCAGGCTGGCCTTGAACTCATGATGATCCTCCTGTCTTAGCCTCCTGAGTGCTAGAATTACAAGCATGTGCCCCAAGCCTGGCTCGTATTGTTTTCTTACCTGTAAAATGAGCTAATCATCTTATGAGGTTTTAATGAGGACTTAAAGATGTTCCTTGGAAAAAAGGCTGTCAGGGCCCTCAGTCAGTGCCTCACTAGTTCAGAGTGCTGGATCAGCTTTGCATCTTATTGTCAGAGGGCTTCTACCAACTGCCAGTCTCCCCACACAGGTGGTGTGGATTGCTGAGGAATTCACACAGCTAGGAGCATATTTCAGCCAATGGCTGTTGGTGTATAACCATCCCAGCTCCTTCCTCCTTTGAGAAATAATTCTGGTGTGTGTGTGTGTGTGTTTGTGTGTGTGTGTGTGTGTGTGTGTGTGTACTAGGAGTCTCCAGAGTAACAAGCAATAGGAAATTGAATATTTGTATCTGTATCTATTTGCCCATTTAGGTTTTATAACAAAAATGCCATAAACTGCTGGGCATGGAAGTGCATACCTGTAGTCTCAGCTACCCAGTAGAGGATCACTTGAGCCTAGGTCAGCTTGGGAAACACAATGAGACCCTGTGTAAAAAAAAAGAAAAGAAAAGAAAAGAAACAAAGATAAAGACTAGGACTGAACCTTAGGAGTAGAGCAGATGCAGAAAAATAAACTGGCATACAAACAATAATTTTTTTCTCACAGTTTGAGAGACTGGGAAGTCTAAAATCATGAAACTGTTAGATTTCTTTCTTTTTTTTCTCTCTTTTCTTTTCTTCTTTTTTTTTTGTACCTGGATTTGAAGTCAGGGCCTCAAGGTTGCTAGGTAGGCATTGCACTGCTGAGCTATATCCCTGACCAAAGGCATTAGATTTAGTGTCTGTTGAGGGTCCACTTTATGTTTCACTGATGGTGCCTTTTTTGTTCTGTTTTCATTTTTTTGAGAGAGGGTCTTGCTATGTAGTTTAGGCTGGCTTTGAACTCAGTCATCCTCCTGCCTCAGCCTCCTGAGCAGTGGGATAATAGGTGTGTGTCACCATGCCCAGCTGGGGTCTCTTGTACTGGGGCCCTAATTCCATTTCTGAGAGTTCTACCCCACATGACCCAGTCACCTCCCAATCACCTCCTTATACCATTACCTTGGAGGTTAGGATTTCAACGTATGAATTTGAGAGGGACACAAACATTTAGACCATAACAATATCTGTATAATGAACTCTAAATTATTATTTATTATGAGTAGTTGGCTCACTTGATTATAGAGGCTAAGTTCCATGATTTTCCATCTGAAAATTGGATACCCAGGAAAGGGGTGGTATAAATTCCAGTCCAAATCTGAAGGACTGAGAACCAGGAACACCAATGGTATACCAGTCTGAGGGTAGGAGAAGATGCATGTCATGGATCTCAACTTTTCTTGGGCATTTTATTCTATTTGGGGCCTCAAAGGGATGGATGATGTCCACTCACATTGGAGAGGGTGATCTGCTTTACTGAGTCTACCAATCCAATATTCATAGACAAAACCAGAAACAATGTTTCACCCAAAATCTTGGCATCCAGTGGCCTAGCCAAGTTGACACACAAAAAATTAAATTGTAGTGTTCTACAATATTTCCGAGTGCCTCAGCAGGATTAAGATCCAGATTCAGAAAACCAGAAGTGGATAGACGTGAGATATTTTGGAGTTATAACTGGTAGACTGAATGTGGAGATCGAGGGAAGGAAAACAAAAATGACTTTTTTTTTTCTTTTGTCTTTTTGAGACAGGGTCTCACTATGCAGTTCAGGATGGCTTTGAGCTTGTAGCCCAGGATGGTTTTAAACTTGCAACAATCCTCCTTGCCTCAGTGTCCTAAGTGCTGGGATTACAGGTGTGTACCACCACATCCAGTTGAAAAAAAAATGACTCTTTAAATTCCTAGTGTAACTGAGAGGATGGGTGGGTTATTTGCTGACATGGGCCAGAATGGCAGAAACAAGTTTTCAGTCAAGATGTGTGTGGAAAATGAAGAGTGCTGTGCTAAATTAGACATCGTCAGTAGACCATTTCACCTAAGGAAAGGTGGCAAGCAAAGAACTGAAACTCCAGGGAGGGTTTAAAGTTCAGAGGTGCTTCTGGAAGCTCCTAACCTGCAGAGCAGCACTGTTTAATAAAGCAGGCGATCCGGGTGTGGTGGCGCACACCTGTAATCCCAGCACTTGGGAGGCTGAGGCAGAAGGATCATTGCAAGTTTGAGACCACTTTGGGCTACAGAGTGAGCTCAAGGCCAGGCTGAACTGTATAGCAAGACCCTGTCTCAAAAAGAAAAA
>PVJX010010467.1:0-14571 GCA_004027295.1 Dolichotis patagonum
GGTTTGTGGGGAACCCTGTGGGCCTGAGGTCTGAGGGTGCAGCTAAGCCTGGCTTCCCCAGGTGGCGAGAAGACATCGGTGGCCATCTCGGTGCTGCTGGCCCAGTCTGTCTTCCTGCTGCTCATCTCCAAGAGGCTGCCTGCCACCTCCATGGCCATCCCGCTCATCGGCAAGTGAGTGCCGCCCGCGGCCCGCCCCACACCCTGCCGCCAGGGCTCCAGGCTGACTGTCACCCACAGGTTCCTGCTCTTCGGCATGGTGCTGGTGGCCATGGTCGTGGTGATCTGCGTCATCGTGCTCAACATCCACTTCCGGACGCCCAGCACCCACGTGCTGTCCGAGGGGGTCAAGAAGGTGAGCACTGAACCAGGTGCACTGCATGAATCCTACACTCCGGGAGGCTGAGGCGGGAGGGTCCCAAGTTCAAATTCAGTCGGGGCAACTTAGCGGGTTAGCAAAACCCTGTCTCAAAACAAAAGAGCAAAAAGGTTGCGAGGATGCTCATTCTGCTGTGCGCTCAGGACCCTGCAGTTAGAAGGAAGGAAGGACTGGCAGCGGCAGAACGCTCACCTCGAATGAGTGAGGCCCTGAGCTCCAGCCCCAGCACCAAAAATAAAAATCGAAATAAAGGAAGAGGGGAGAAAGCGGCCGGGGTGCTTGGGACAGGTCGTCCCTGACCTCTTGGCCACGGCAGGGCCAGCGGCTGATCTGGGACGGCAGGGGAGGTTTTGCAGGGCTCTGGGCTTCGGGCACCTGGAGGAGGGAGCTCGGCTCGGGCACTGTCTTTCCCTGGGTCTTTGATGCTTGTTTCCAGTGATTAACCTCCGCGTTGCCTCAGTGTCCATCGGCAGGGGCGTGGGGAGCGGGTGGCAGGGTCGGGTGGGAATGGTTGGGGCCAGCAGGAGCAGCGTCCTGGACACGGGGGTGTGTAAAGGACACCGCACACTTGTAAGATTCTCATATCCCCGCGACCGCTGAAGGTCTTCCTGGAGACGCTGCCCGCGCTCCTGCACATGTCCCGGCCGGCGGAGGACGGACCCGGCCCTGGGGCCTTGGTCCGGAGAAGCAGCTCCCTGGGCTACATCTCCAAGGCGGAGGAGTATTTCTCGCTCAAGTCCCGCAGCGACCTCATGTTTGAGAAGCAGTCGGAGCGGCACGGGCTGGCCCGGCGCCTCACCACCGCACGTAGGTCCCTGCTGGCCCGGGCGTGGCCCACCCATTGGAGGCGGGCAGGGAGCCTCATGTCCCGCTCTGGCCCGCGTCCCCAGGCCAGCCCCCAGCCAGCTCTGAGCAGGCCCAGCAGGAGCTCTTCAACGAGCTGAAGCCGGCTGTGGATGGGGCCAATTTGATCGTCAGCCACATGAGGGAGCAGAACAATTACAACGACGTGAGTGGCCACAGGGTTGTCGCGCGCAGGCGTTGGAGCCGTGTGCTGATCAAGTGTCACCCACCTACAGCTCCACTTACACACTCCTGCCAACTTACACGGGGGAGTCATGGCCAGGCGTGTGTTCTCTCGGTGACACACACAGACTCCTGGGCCCACCCTCTCGTCATCCCTTCTTGTCCTAGCTGCCAGTCACGTGTCCCTACCCAGCTCTGTCCCTGCTATTCCAGACAGAGCAGGTGTTTAAAAGGAAACCATGGTGCCTGTCACCATTACACAGTTTAAATCATCTCTTGAGCAGAGGCCACCTAAGGGTGGCACCTGGAGGGCCAGGGAAGGCCAAGCCAGGGTGGGGCCAAGGTCAGGGCCCGCTGTGGCCCGCAGTCTCCTCCCCAGCAGACATGATGGCCTGCCCCGCCGCTGGCCACAAGGCCTGGATCCTGTTGGGGGTGAGGCCAGCAGGCCCTGTCCTGCCTCCTGCTGCCAGCGGAGGCAGAGGCAACACCCACAGATGAGGGGAGGCCAGGTGTCTCCTCCACTGGGCCCAGGGTGCGGTGCTGGCCTGCACCCGGGCCCTTTGTCACTCCCTCCAGGAGAAGGACAGCTGGAACCAGGTGGCCCGCACAGTGGACCGCCTCTGCCTGTTCGTGGTGACGCCCATCATGGTGGTGGGCACGGCCTGGATCTTTCTGCAGGGTGTCTACAACCAGCCCCCGCCCCAGCCTTTCCCTGGAGACCCCTTCTCCTACGATGAGCGGGACCGGCGCTTCATCTAGCCTGGGAGAGCATCTCTGTGGGGGAGGCTGGCACCCAGCCCAGAGCTGGGAGGACACACGCCTGTCATCCCAGCCACTGAGAGGCTGAGACAGGAGGATCCCTGTGAGTTCAAGGCCAGCCTGAACTACACAGAGATCCTGTCTCAAAACAAAGGAAAAGTCCCCAGGGCTCCTGTCTCACTCACGTCAATGGGATCTGACGCTCAGGGAAGCTGGGGTGCATGGCGAGGGGCCGAGCCTCCTCCAGTGACCACATGTGTGAATGTGGAGGTGACCCCCGCCCCAAAAGACCCCCACAAGGGCTCACAGCCCCACAGAAGTCTCCAAGCTAGAACTGCACAGTGCAGCGGCCCCTGGACTCCAGCCCTTGGGGAACTGTGTGACAGAATAAAGGCTCTGTTTTAGTGACGGGTTTGGGGTGACTTGTTACACCAGCAGAGGACCCTGGGTGAGCCCCAGCCCATCTCTTGGCTCCTGTTTTCCCATCCAAGAGGTGTGTTTGGGGTGCGTCCTGCTCTCGGGGTGTCCAGCTCTGGCAGTTTCCTTCAGAGGGACCGGATGACCTCTTTCGCTCTGTCAGGCAGCAGGGGACAATCTTCGTCTTGAGATGTAACTGGGGAAAGAAAAACCATTTAAACGCAAACCGGCTGGGCTTATTCCTGCCTTCCAGTGCAAACTGCCCACAAATCCTAGGTGAAAGCCTGCATCTTCCTCTGCACAGGGAAACCCAGCTGTGACTCACAGGGTCAACCAAGCAGGGAGGCCAGGGAGAGGCCCTGTCCTGTAGACGCAGCGGAGCCCTGAACCAGGACCGCCCGCCACGTGCACTACTCTGCCACACGGTGGCACTATGGTGGTGGGTCCACGGTGGTGGCCTTGGACCTCCTTGTCCTTTCCTGTCCAGGAGTCACACTCTCAGGGGAAGCCTCCTCGAAGAAGCCCAACGCAGGTTCCTACACTCAGTCCCTCCAGGCCAGCAGGGCAACAAATCTGTTAGGAATGCACTGGGCTGCAAGGAACAGAAGCCACCATGTGTCATAGCCGTGGCTGAAACTAAGGTGTCCTTGCTTCTCAGAATCGAGAAAAAGATGGCTGCGTTTTCTCAGTTGTGCAGCAAAGCCACAAGGGACCCAGCACATGGGCCTGCTTCCTCTTGCTTTGTTACCTCAGGTTGCAAACTGACTGCCACAGTGCCACCCCTTGCATCTATGTTCAGGCAGAAAAGGGGCCAGGCATTTCTTACTCCTTTTGTCAGTATCAAAAGCTTTCTTAGGAAGTCCCACAGCAAATCTTTGGTCTAAACATCAGAGGGCTGCCACTGTACAGAGGGAAGCCTGGGAAATAAGTATGGTCAGCCCTGCAAACCCACTGACTCAGCCTCTGTGGATTCAGATAGCCACAGACTAAAAATATTTGGGAGAAAAAAAATGTGTACTGTGCTTGTACAGACTTTTTTCTTGTCATTGTTTCCTAAACAATATAGCATAACAAATATTTGCACAGCACTCAGACTGTTACATATCATCAGGCTGGCCCTGAACTCACCACGTAGCCCAAGCTGGCCTCAGACTCCTGGTGATTCTCTCGCCTCAGCCTCCCAGGTGCTGGGATCCCGGGCATGTGCCACCACGCCCGGCTTACTACTCCATTTCATAGAGGGGACCTGGGCGTGGGCAGACTTTGGTGTTTGAGGGGGGCCCTGGAGTCATCGGCTGTGGGCCCAGAGGGCGGACTTGCTTAGCTTAGCAGACTCTGAACTAGAAGCGGCCACCAGAGACTGAGTGATGGTCGCAAAGGATCATGCCTTCCTGAGCCCTCTCGAATAACCCCATCCCTCAGGGGCCGTCCTCAGGGTTGATGTCCCCCTCCGAGGACACCAGGGCGTCTCGGCCCTTCTGGAACCCTGAGCACAGGGAGGCACCCCAATCCAGCCAGAAAGGAAGGTGCCCGGCATCCTCTGTCTCTGCCCTCGTGGGCGCTCGTGTGGACAGAGGCCAGGCAGAGGCATGAGCTCACCCGGGCCTGTGCCCGGTGGGGGATGGGTTTTGGCAAACGCTGGCTTGGCAGGAGGGCGAGGAGGAGAAGTTGCTCCCTAGAGAAGGGCGGGGCAAGGGAGCTGTCTGGGGGCGAGCGAGGGGACCAGGCCTGGGACGTCCAGGACGAGTGTGTTTCCCAGATGGCCGCTCCGAGCCAGCGGGAGGCTCCACAGGGCGGGGCCTGGCAGCTGAGGGTGGGCGTGGGCAGGGGTGGCTGTCTCCTTTGGGACCCACAGGCCCCCCTCCCACCCCAGCCAGGTAACCCGAGCCGGGCATTGTGGCGCCCCAGCAGCTGACAAAGCTGCAGTCAGACAGCTGGTGGGGCCCCGCTGGCACGGCCGGTGGGATGGGAGTGTGGCCTGTCACAGGACACCCGGCCCCTCTCTCTGCCCTGGACCTGGGGACCGGAGAGAGCCGAGGCTCCATGCGTCAGGCCCAAGGGCTACTGCTCCTCCTGTCCCTGCTGGCTGCCTGCCTGGGTGCGGCCCGGGGAACTGGGGTTCTGGGAGGCCCAGGGCAGTGGTCCGAGGCCTTGGGGACATGCTCCAGCCCCTGGCCCCCTGTGTCTCCACCTCCCACCTCTGCACCTTTCTGCTGCTGTGCTGCCTCAAGGCCCCACAATGAGGCTGAAGCTCCGGCCATTGTTGCAGGGGTCCAGGGCCGCAACCAGGAGGAGCGCCTGCTGGCCGACCTGATGCGCAGTTATGACCCTCACCTGCGGCCTGCCGAGCGTGACACCGACGTGGTCAACGTCAGCCTGAAGCTCACCCTGACCAACCTCATCTCCCTGGTGAGCGGAGGGGAGTGGTGGGAAGTGGGGTGGGGGTAGGCACGGGGACCCTGTAGGGGACAGGGAAGGAGGGGGGCAGGCTGAGAGTGGGGAAAGCCCCATGGCTATAGGCCCCAAGCTCCAGGTACTCGGGCGAGGTACAGGGACTTAGCCCCACGTTCTGCACCCCCAGAATGAGCGAGAGGAGGCCCTCACCACCAACGTGTGGATCGAGATGGTAAGAGGCCACCCTGCCCCTCCCGTGTGTCGGGATCCGCGCGCAGAGCCTCCCTTGGGCTGGGCTCTCGTTCTGGGGGCCCGGCACAGCCGGGAGCAGAGGCCTGGCAATGCCCCTGCCCGCTCCCGCAGCAGTGGTGCGACTACCGCCTGCGCTGGGACCCCCAGGACTACGGAGGCCTGTGGGTGCTGAGGGTGCCGTCCACCATGGTGTGGCGGCCGGACATCGTGCTGGAGAACAAGTGAGGAGGGGGCCGAGGGTGACACGGTCAGGTCCAGCGGGACAAGGAGGCTGTGGGGACAGGACGGGGTGGAGGGCACAGCACAGGGCAGGAGCAGGAGCAGCAGACCTGGCCCTGTCCCTTCCCCATGACCTGGGACCAGTGACCATTCCCAGAACTGCTGTCAGGGGCCCCAGCAGGTGGGGGTGGCAGGGAGCTTGCAGGGGGCAGCAGTGGGCAGTGGGCAGCAGTGGTTCCAGGTGGGCAGCAGTGGGCAGTGGGCAGCAGTGGTTCCAGGTGGGCACCCATCAGGGTGAGGCGGGCTGGGGGGTTGTGGTCCCCTGGTCCGCACCCGCACGGGACAGAGGGTCAGGTGGCGCTGTGGGGTCCAAGCCCACTGTCCCGTGGCCTGGCCCGTGCACAGTGTGGACGGTGTCTTTGAGGTGGCCCTCTACTGCAACGTGCTGGTGTCCCCCGATGGCTGCATCTACTGGCTGCCACCTGCCATCTTCCGCTCTTCCTGTGCCGTCTCCGTCACCTACTTCCCCTTCGACTGGCAGAACTGCTCCCTCGTCTTCCAGTGAGGCCGTTTATGTTGGGAAGCAGTGTCCAGGGAGCTGGTGGGGGACCTGGGGAGGGGAGGGTGTTCTGGTGGAGGCCAGAGGCAGGGCCTGGCTCCAGCTCCCACAGAGTCAGTGAGTTGCCCAGGGGGTGCTTGAACTTGCGGGTCCCTTGCTTGGCTGTGCGGAGCGCTGGGTTTGCCAGCAGGGTTTGCAGGCAGGCGCCAGGTGCGTTCACAGGTGTGAGCTCTTTTCAAGGAAGCCTTAGGGATGTGTTCCCTCACTAATTGGGCATGATTAGCTGGCATGTATTTTCTTTCCTTCCTTCCTTCCTTCCTTCCTTCCTTCCTTCCTTCCTTCCTTCCTTCCTTCCTTTTATTTATTCTTTTGGTACTGGAGATTGAACTCATGACCTTGCGCTTGCCGGGCAGGCGCTTGTGCTAACTCCCCGGCGCGTTTTTCTACCCTGTCCTTGGTGGTGGTGAGAGGAACACAGTGTGGCCCAGGCTCTTTGGTCAGGTGACGGTACGGACCTGCACCTGCAGGCCCCTGCACGCAACACTCTGGTCCCTTAAGAGCCCACATCCTCCAGCCCCCCATCTCGCCCCCGGGCTCAGTGGAGAACCCCGACGGACTGTTGCAGTTTTGAAGCCAGGCACCCACATATGCCCTGAGATGACAGTCAGTAGCTTCCTGGGTGTCTCCCGGCTCTGGTTACCCCTGTTCCTCTGTGGCCCCAGGTCCCAGACCTACAGCAGGAGTGAGATCAACCTGCAGCTGAGTCAGGAAGACGGCCAGGCCATTGAGTGGATCTTCATCGACCCCGAGGCCTTCACGGGTAACCCCACCCGGGGCTCCCAGCCAGCACCCCCCACCCCTACAGGGTCAAGGCCCTGTCCCTTCTGTAACTCAAGCTCAAAGTGACAGCAGACCGCAGAGTTTGTTCTTGTAAAGAGAATATTCTGTGATCGCTGCTCCAGCTCGGGAAATGGCGGGATCAGTATTCCATCTCCCACCCCACCTGTGCCCCTCCATGGTGCCTGTGTCCTGTGTCCCCTGGCACGTCCTGAGCCGCATGCTGCCAGAGGCCGGGTCCCTCAGGCTGCGGGTCTGCCCCGTCCACACCCCCTCGCCCCTGCAGAGAACGGGGAGTGGGCCATCCAGCACAGGCCGGCCAAGCTGCTGCTGGACGCGGAGGAGACGGGCCACCAGAAGGTGGTGTTCTACCTGCTCATCCAGCGCAAGCCCCTCTTCTACGTCATCAACATCATCGCCCCCTGCGTGCTCATCTCCGCCGTCGCCATCCTCATCTACTTCCTCCCCGCCAAGGGTACCTGCAGCCCCGTCCCCTCCAGCCACACAGGGGATGCTGGGAGGCCAGGGCAGGGCTTGTGGGGGCTCGAGTAGCACCTCGACCCAGGGCTCCTTTGGGGAGGGAAGAGGGGGAGCAGGAGGCCCGCACTGAGCACCTCTTGCTCACGAGCAGCGGGCGGCCAGAAGTGCACCGTGGCCATCAACGTGCTTCTGGCCCAGACAGTCTTTCTCTTCCTGGTGGCCAAGAAGGTGCCGGAGACGTCGCAGGCAGTGCCGCTCATCAGCAAGTAAGGCCGGGCCTCTGGCAGCGGGCCCGAGGGGAGGGGGCGGCACGGGAGTGTGGGTGCCTAGGGACCACCCGGCCCCTGCCTACCCCACATCAGGTACCTGACCTTCCTCATGGTGGTGACCATCCTCATTGTGGTGAACGCTGTGGTCGTGCTCAACGTGTCCTTGAGGTCCCCGCACACACACTCCATGGCCCGAGGGGTCCGCAAGGCAAGGCCCCTGCTCACCTGTTCCCCTGTGTCTCCCTCTGTGCCCATCCCTCGCTGTACCTTCCCCTGCCCACGGGGCAGCAAACCCCTCCCATAAGCCTTGGAGCTCAGGGGGTGCTTGGGAGACTGCGTCTATCAAACTACTTAACCTTTCCAAAACCCCCATGAAGTGGGGAGTAGAATCACTTCCATCTAACAGATGAGGAGACTGAGGCACAGAGCAGATAAGTACCCCCCCCCCGCCGTGACCTGTAGCCCACTTGCAGCAGGCAGCTGGGGTGCTCGTCAGGAACGCAGATCCCCAGTCCACCCGACATTCTAGGCCAGGACAGTAGCACACACGGGCCCTGGGGATCCCGACGTGCACGGAAGTGTGCAGTCCCAGGCTCTGTGCCCAGGACAGAACAGCCGGTTGGCACAGGCCTGGGTCGTTGCCCCTCGTGTGCTGGCTCCAGGCCCCACAGCTTCCGCCCGCAGAGCCCAGCAGCGTGTCCCTCAGCAGGTGTTCCTGCGGCTCCTGCCCCAGCTGCTGCGGATGCACGTTCGCTTGCTGGCCCCGGCGGCTGTGCAGGACACCCAGCCCCGGCTCCAGAATGGCTCCTCTTCCGGGTGGCCCGTGACAGCTGGGGAGGAGGCGGCCCTGTGCCTTCCCCGCAGTGAACTCCTCTTCCGGCAGCGGCAGCGCAATGGGCTGGTGAGGGCGGCGCTGGAGAAACTGGGTAAGGTTTGGAGGAGCCTCGGGGACACTCCTGCCCAGGGACCCCAGATGGTGAGCAAATGTCCAAACTGGGGAGAAAGGAGCCAGGGGGATCTAAGGAGAGGCCATCTCTCCACCTGTTTCTCTTCCATTGTATTGTATGATATTTTATTGTTTTTATTTTTCTTTCCTCCTTTTATTCCCAAACCTTACCCTCTGCCCACATTAGAGAAAGGCCCAGAGCTGGGGCGCGGCCAGGAGTTCTGTGGCAGCCTGAAGCAGGCCGCCCCAGCCATCCAGGCCTGTGTGGACGCCTGCAACTTCATTGCACGAGCCAGGCTTCAGCAGAGTCACTTTGACAGTGTGAGCAGCTCACGGTGGGGTGGGGTGGGACCCTGGCCTTGAGATGGTGGCAGAAGGTGTGCTTCGTCCTAGGCAGAGCACTGGATGGAAAAGCCAGAGCTGGGAACGAGGAGGAGGGACATGGATGGGGGCCGAGAAGGGTCCAAAGAAATGGAGGGCAGAAGCTCACGGACAGAAGAGGGAGGCAGGGCAGGGGCTGGTCCTGCCCCTGCTCACCCCACCCCACCCCTCCGGACCTCCAGGGCAATGAGGAGTGGCTTCTGGTGGGCCGTGTGCTGGACCGTGTTTGCTTCCTGGCTATGCTGCTGCTCTTTATCTGTGGCACCACCGGCATCTTCCTCATGGCCCACTGCAACCGGGCACCTGCCCTGCCGTTCCCGGGAGACCCCCGCCCCTACCTGCCCACCCCAGACTGAGCCCCCCAGTCAATGCTAGGCCCAGGGAAGTCACACTCCTGGGTTGTGCTGTCTTGCCAGCTGTGTTCTTCCACCAGCATGCTCTTTGGGAAGTGTCCATCAAGGCTGTGGGAGCCAAAGGGCCCCAAGAAAAGCTGGAGAAATAAAGGCAGAATTGGAATCCCAGAGCGGTCGGGGATGGGCTGTGGTCAAGGCACGGGGTGGGGACTGCCATCTTTGTGGCACTGGCCCCTACTCCAGGAAAGCATCTTGGACACCCATCATTTTGAAGCATCCGTTTTGCACGGTGTTCCTAGTTGGGCAAGGGCCTATCGTCCAGGCTTGGGACCAACTTCCCTTGTAGGAGTCATCTCTACAGGAGGTGGTGAAGAGACCTGTACGGACAGTCCTCAAATGGGGCAGTGACCCAGGCCGGCTGGCAGGTCCCTCTCCTGCCTGCCATGTGTTGAATGCACCCTGTGTTTGCTGGCAGCAGTACCTTTCCATCTGTGTGCTTTTTTTGTCATCAACCACAAAAGATATTCTTAAGCTTTCTCATCATTTTTTCATTGCTAAGTTTCCTCACAGCATCACAGACAAGCCAGGGGCTCCATTCCCCCATGTTTCACACAGGCAAATTAGACCCTGGAGTACAGGGACTCCCCAGGACACTGGTGGCTCCAGAATTCCTGACTCTGACCCAATATCAGCCACTGTTTACAAAGATTCTCTGGCCTGAAAAATGGGCCCTTCTTCCCTGTCTCCTCAAAAGCCAGGGTATCTATACTGGTCCCAAAGGATGGTTACAACCAAGAAGGGTAAGCAGGGAAGCCTGCAGACACAAACAGCACCGCACTCTACCTTCCTGAGGAGACTTGATTGGCTTCTAGTGGCCCAGTTCAGCAAATATGATGAGCAGCTGAGCTGCTCGCTGTTCCTAAGCAACGTGGTCCTGCTCCGAGTATGGGGGTCCGGGGTTTGTTGATGACCAGGGCAGACACAGTGCAACAGTCACTTCTGCTTCTTGAGTCCATTTCCCCGACCCAGCATTGGGTTTCACTCACCCTCGCCTCAGGGCCAAAAGCAGGGGTAAATACAATTCAAAACTGCAAGCACACGGAAAGCACTGACCAGGGCACGTGCTGGGAAGTGGGGAGAGAGGAAACACGTCCTTCTAAGAACAGGGTTGTTGGCTTTGGGGCTCAATCACCAGCAGATTGATTGCATTTTCTTTTGCTTGTGTGTCTGCAGCACTGGAGACCACAGGTCCCTGGGGATGTCGTGGGGGTGGTGAGCTTCCATCTAGGGGGCAATGTGACGGCAGCTAGGCCATCTCCGGTTCCTACGAACCCCTTACTGGTGCGACTTCGTCAACACCCTCAGAGGGCAGAGGATTAGCGCTGTGGCTCCTGGCACACAGTAAGCACGCGAAGATGAACACTAGCTACCATTTGTGGAATATTATTCCCGGGCCTAACAGGGTCCCTGGGATCCGCCAGCAACCTGCAGAGGTGGGGACAGTACTAGCGCAGTGCCAGGGCGCGCCGCGCCTCCCAGGTTCCGAGATGCGGGACGCGCACGCGCTCAGCATGCACCGGAGGGAGAGTCGTGATTTGACTCCAGGAGCGAAGACAGAGCCGGCGCTGTAGATGACGCTTTGCGAAATCTTCGCCAATCCTGCGTCTCTGCGCAGTCGCCGCGGTCCGTCTTCCTGGAAAACCGCCCCGCTCCTGGCCTGAGCGTTGAGGTTCCGCTACGCCCCGCGCGACCGGAAGTGCCCGTGCCCGTGGCCGACGGACCTGACGGAAGTCATTCCGTGAGGCAGTGGCGACAGTGGCGGCGAGAGGATGAACAACAAATTCGACGCGTGAGTGGCACCTGACCACCCCGGGGCCCCTTCCCGAACCGCTTCCCCGCGCCGGCCTCCGCGGGAGCTTGGCGGCGCAACTCTGCGGCACCGGCGTGTCTCTCGGCCGGCGTGGCCCGGCGGGGAGGAGGGGGCCGGGAGCGCGGGCGGCGGGGTGCCGGCAGCGCAGCACAGAGGAAGAAGCTGGCCGGGGAGGGGTGGCCCTGCCCGGAAGGAGGAGATTTCGGACGCCCCGCCCCGGAGGGTGCGGGTGGCAGCGGCGCGGAGGGCGGGGACCTCGCAGCGTGGTGTTCCGCAGCCTCCCTCGCGCTCGCTCCGCTTTGGGAAAGTCACTGTCCCCTGTGCACCTCGGCCTTCTCCTCTACCCAGTGTAGTCGGTAACGGCCTGGTCGTAGAGTCGTGCGGCGGCAATGAGGTAATGTGGCCGCCGCGCTGGGCTCCGTGGCTGCTCCGACGCGGAACCCTCGTCTTCCTGCTTCCTTTCTCCTCCCCTCCGGTTCCTGTCTCCAACCCGCGCGGTTGCCCCGGGCCCCATTCTCTTAAGTGCCCACTCTGATCTCCAGTTCCAGCACCGGCCTGTTTGGAGGTGGAGAGAGGAAATGTGCAAGCGTTTTTGCATGTTAACCTCCAATGATTTATTTTTTTAATTCTTGGTGAAATTTTTGATGTGTATGTGTAATGTTGGGGGTTGAATCCAGGCCTTCACACTCGGCTACATTCCAGTCCTAAGTCTTGTTGAGTAACTAAATTGCCCATACTGGGTTCCAGGTCTTCTGCCTAAGCCTTCCAGCGTACTGGGATTACAGGTTGCTACCATACCCAGTTTCCTCATTTCTTTTAACAATACTTATATTAGTGTTTTTAAAAAATTGTGCCTTGAGATAGATTCTGTTCTTACCTCGTTTTTAGTATAATAGGTCTCATCTGAAGACCTGGATTTCTAGTCCCACACCTACCAGTTTTGACAGCGGAAAATTTCCCATCTCCTAGCCCTACTTGCCTTATCTTGCTAGAGAGACCAGATCTTACCCATGTTTAGAGGTGTTTGTGTAAATTGGTGTGATAAGGTGTAGGTGTGAAGTGGAAATAATGCTTTTAGGGTGTGTGATCTGATGGTGCTGGTGGGAAACGGGGGTTTTTCTAAAACAGTGCTGCTGTGCAAATTAAGGGATGCTGAGTTTCCAGCGCTCCGGGCAGCTCTTCACAAACGCGTTCTGGTTGTGGAGAGGTCTCTGCATCTTCAAAAACCAGCTGCCTTCTAAATCCTCCTGCTCACCTGACCCCGTGCCTGTGCAGATGCCTCACCCAGCCTCACTCCCACAGAAGTCCTGTAGTATTTAGCTCTGGGTCCAAATCTTGCCCGTGTGGAGCTTTATGCGCCTGTTACACCCTTCTGCATTGGCATGACCGAGTCAGATTGCATCCTACCCAAATTGTGTAGGGATGTGGAATAAAAATGGTAATAATGAGCTTCCAACAGCCATCTTCTTGGTATTTGTGTTCTTTCTAACGACTCTGCGAAGGAGCTCTTGTACTGCTCTTAAAATCAAGCAGATGAGGCCCTGGGAAGTTAACTTGTGTAAGACAGTGGAGAGGCAGCTGAGGTTTGGTTCAAGTGTTTCTTGACAGACATTGACTTGGGTCACATTAATGTCTTCTAATTATTAGCTGTTGTACTGAGCCAGGATCTTTTATCATCTATTCTCCTGGCAGAAAGAAAAAAAAATTTTTTTTCTTTTACTTGAAATTAGCAACTGACTGTCCCTATTTCTTTTGTGTTTTTTGTTTTCTGTCAGGCACACATTCTGCAGTCTTCAGGGCATTGTTACATAGTTGCAGTGCACTTTCTTCACCACAAAGCTGTGTTCCAGTTTGTTAGAATCCTTTCCAGGCAGTGTCTGGAACTGAGGACAGCAGGGTAACCTCATGGGCTCAGGTAACAGAGCACTAGCCTCCTTCACATTTTGGGTTCTGCTTCTCTGTGGAACCAAAGATTGTGATTTCGTGGAGGGTTGCAGGGATTATAGACCTATCAAGCCCTGAGAGCCTGCTGCCACTGATCCTGTCGGTGTGTGAAACCTTAAGATGTTTTCCCAAGAACGTAAGTCTCGACTGTGATAACTTGTTTTTCAGATCTCAGTTTTCTAGGTGCCATGCTTGACTTTGTCACTATTTATCCTATATTGTAGGCTTTTGATCCATCCTTTAAATTATTGTATGAATCAGTTACTTGGCACTCATCATCTTAATTTTAGAAATCTATTAATTAAATGGACTTTATTTTGTGCTACTGATACTGGAGGTTCACAGCTGAATTGGATTAAATTAAGACCCACACCTATTGGGTCTAGCTCAGAACATGTGAAGAAATAACTGAGCAGGAGCCCAGTGAAGTAGCCGAGGTGCCGTTTGGTTTCCGGAGCAAGTTACCAGCCTGAGTCTGTGGCACACTGAGTTTTCATTCTGGGCTCTCCCTTGGCTCACACCCAGCTTTAAGTTAGGAGGACAACCTTTGGGAAAGAGATGGTGGAAGGTTTGCCTGCGTGCAGGCTTGAAGGGCAGCGTGGTAGTTAACTCGCCCTTGAGAAACAAAAGCACTAGGTGAGCTTCCGTTGGGTTAGCTTACCGGTTTAGAAGGGAGTGAGGAAGTAATCCAGGGGTCACAGTAACACTTTTCTTCTGCGGCATTGTTTCTGTGTCCTAGTAGTGATTAGCAGCAAAACTACTAAATGAAAGGAATAGATGTTCTTTTCTTGAGATTAGTGAAATGGGAGAAGATGGGATGACTGCTGTTTCTCATCCAAGATCTAATGGAGGGGACCAGGAGGCTTTAAGTGAGCTGAAAGCAGAGAACAGGGCAGGGGAAAGGTTTGCATCTCTTGGGCGGAGTACAAAGCTGTTGCAGCTTCAGTAGAGAAAAACCCATGCGCTGTTCTGGATGGCAGGCGGTGCGGCTAAAGCGTGAGCGCTTGTATGGGAGGTTCAGAAGAAGGGAGCCGGAGGGAGCCTGTATTGGGAGGAGTCCGGAGAAAGTGCCTCCCGTGGGACCCTGAGCTAGGGAAGGAGGCAGACCACACACTGAGCGTAACCTGTACCGGGTGGTGAGACTGAGGAACAATGGATACGACCAGACTCAAGGGAATCTGTGGGGAACAGGCAGGAGATGCTTTTGGGACCCATGGGCAGAACAGGGCAGCCATCTCTGGTTAGGTCCTTGGGGACAGGCACTCCAGGAGGTGATACATAGTAAATGTTTGGTGAACAATGGTAAGTTTTAATTCTCAGAATTAAAGCTCCTTTTAAAAAGAAAAACTGTGTAATTGGGAGCAGGGTATCTTAGGCACAGGCAGTGGTCTCCCAGAAGTCCAGGGAGGCTGGACAAAGCTAGTAAATGGCAGTGTTAGTGACAGCCAAGCCCCCTTCTCCACTCTCTCCTGTGCCATCCTCTTTCC
>PVJX010010467.1:14671-57016 GCA_004027295.1 Dolichotis patagonum
TTTTTTTTTTTTTTTTTTTTTTTTGTACTGGGGATAGAACTCAGGACCTTGTGCTTGCCAGGCAGGCACTTATGCCACTGAGCTAAATCCCTGGCCCAGGCTCTTATTTTTGAGTAAGGCCCTGAGGCATAGATTACTGGCCAAGCTGGACAACTACTGCTTTAGGTACTGGGAGTTAAACCCAGGACCATCACAATGAGCTGTATCTCCAGCCTTCTTTAATTTTTTATTTTGAGATGGGCTCGGTCACTGAGTTGCCCAGGCTGGACTGAAATTTGGAATCCGCCTGCCTCATCCTTCTAGCATGCTAGGACCACAGGCATGTAGGCATGTACCACCACGCCCACAGAAGCTTGGCCAGGGTGAGTATGGGGTGAGTCCTGGCAAAGGGCACTAGTAGCCGCTGAGTGTCTCCTACAGCTCAGGCAGTGACGTTAACAAAGCAGGCTCCCTAGCACGCGGCTGGTTCATCTGGTATTGTGTATCTGTGTAGGATAATATTTGAGTACAGTTGGAGCAGTTCTGGACCCTTTCTTGAGATTTGCCTAATTTTATCTGACTATATAGTACATAAACTCATGGAACCGGAAAGATTATTCTGGAGAAAATCCATGCTGAGCAAATGGCCAAGCTCAGTGTTTCATTTTTCCTTTTCATTTAACATTTATCCAGCACCTTTTTGTCCTGAGTGCTGACAATGTGAGACCCTGCCCTGAGGGAACTCGCAGCCCAGTAGAGAAACACGGAGGAGCAGCACCGCAGGCTGCAGGGTGGTGTTTGCAAGTGACCGGTGTAAGAACACAGGTTGCTGGAGGAGTCAGAGTCTAGAAGAGCTTAGGTGTCGTTGTACTTTATCCTAGAGGGTGGGCAGGTCGAGTCTTCTTCAGGATGAAGTGAAATGATCAGCTGTGTTTAGAAACGTAATGCTGGTGACCCCGCAGGATGGGTACAGAGCAGAGATTTGTGTTAGGGACCCTGTTTCAGGATTTACTGTGATTAAGGCAACAGAAGAGGGCATGAGTGTAACAGTGGAGAAGCCTGGGAGAAATGGTAAGGTAAGCCTGGAGGCGGTACAGATGGTGGTATTTTTAACCTGTTTTTTTCCGTGGTGGTGGTTGGTGGAATCAAACTTAGGACCTCACACTTGCCAGGCAGGCACTGTGCCACTGAGCTAAATCCCCAGCCCCCTTTAACCTTCATTTGTGGTGTCACAGAGGTCAATGCACCAACTTCTCATTTTTTTTTTATATACTTCTCATTATTGACTCTTTTTGGCAAAGAAATTGATCTCATAAGCTGCTCTCTTGTTTGGCTTGTTAGAAAACCAAAAGACAGTGCTTTCTTGTGGAGCTCACAAGTTAGCTGATGGACGTTTCTTTTTTTTTTTTTTTTTTTTTTGGTGGTACCGGGGATTGAGCTCACAACCTCGAGCTTGCAGGGCAGGCGCTTAAGCCACTGAGCTAAATCCCCAGCCCCTCTTTTTTTTTTTTAATCTAGTTTGTGCCTCTACACTCTTCTGTCCTCTTGTCTCAGCTGCGTCTTGTGGGCCTGTGTGTTGAGCGATCTTGGGTTCCTCATGTGATAGTTTGTATGGCCTTGTAGCTTTGTTAGGTGCCAGGAATCAACTTGGTCATCAAGTAACAGTTCTGCCATCCCATTCAGCTTGAAAGATGACGACAGTGGAGACCACGATCAGAATGAAGAAAACAGCACACAGAAAGATGGTGAGAAGGAAAAAACAGAACGAGACAAGAGTCAGAGCAGCAGCAAGAGGAAGGTATGTTTTGTGCTTAAGCTTCACTTGTCTTGTGGAATCTGTTTATCTGGAAGATACCAGGTTAACTTGATGGTGTCCTGTTTTGTAATATCTGGGTTGTTTTGTTTTCTGTTGAGATTGGGTTTGGCTGTATAGTTCAAGCCCAGGTAGGCTTTGAACTCCTGGCAGTCCTCCTGCTTCAGCCTTCTGAGTGCCGAGATTGTAAGCATGCACCATCACACTTGGCTGGTTTTGTTTTCAAAAAATGATTGTGAAATTCCTGGAGTTCATTATGGGCCTTTGACTTCTGCTCTTCCTAAAAGATCTTGAGATGCTGGCTTGATTACAGCAGTCTTCTCACCTGGGTGGCAGAAGTTTTTCCTGGCACTCAGCTAGGCTGGTAGCTGCTTCAGAGACTGCTGCTAAGTAGTTCAAATCCTACATATCCCCCGAACTTTGAGGCTCTTAAATCAGTAATAGTCTCAAGTTGGATGGAACTTGGAAAAGAGAAAATTTAGCCAGGGGTATAGCTCAGCAGCACAAGCATCTGCCTAACAAGCATGAGATCAAGAGTTCCATCCCTGGTACTGAAAAAAAGAAAGAGAGAGAGAAAGACAGCCATTTAGGGAATGGAAGATAGGTGAATTGGTTTTTCCCTTGAGACATCATGGAAATCATTATTTCCTCCAAACTGTTGAGTACCCTCCAAGCGCAAGCATTTTTCTGCTAGGTGATAAGAAGACCCGCAGGTGAATGTGCCTGTGGGTCAAGGACCTTGTATTTAATAATGGCAACTGTAGCAGTTGCAGACATTTACTGAGGATGCACTCTGTGCCGGGCGCGGGCCACTGTACATCTGCAGATTTATTTGGTCCTCTCAGCAGTCCTTTGGGGTGGTTATTATTTATGGTTCCTGTTTTGGAGGTAAGAAGCCGAGGCATAAGCAGGGTGAGCAGCCTGCTGCTCCTGAGTGTCACAGAGAAGGCAGCGCTGGGGCTGGCAGGGCGAATGCTGAGATAAAATGGAAACATAAAAGTCTGTGATGCACCAGAGATGGGGGCTTCCCTGGGAGGCTGAGGGAGGATTGCAAGTTCACGTCCAGCCTGGGTAACCTGGCAGCTGTCTCAGAATTACAAATGGGCTGCAAATGTAGCTCAAGGGGAAGGCTCTGGATTAAATCCCCACCGCCACACACACACACACACACACACACACACACACAGCTAACAGTAGTAAAATAATGCCTGTGGTATGAGGGAGGAAGCTGTGAAAGTCCTAAGAACACAGATAAAAGTGTCCCAGGAGTTTAGAATCATTTATCATTTAGAATCACACTAAGGAAATTGACTGTGTGAGCAGACTTGGGCACAATGCAGGTAATTGAGGTATTTTAATTGTGGAAGTGATTAGATGTGACACAGTCTCAGAGCATGTGACAAGTGCCCAGGGCTTCACGCACCTTACTCGCTCCCCAGGCTGTCGTCCCTGGACCGGCAGAGCATCCCTTGCAGTACAACTACACTTTCTGGTACTCCAGGAGGACCCCAGGCCGCCCCACCAGCTCACAGAGCTACGAACAGAATATCAAGCAGATTGGCACCTTTGCCTCGGTGAGTACTTGGTAGTTTCACAGAGTGTGCCTTGGTAGGATTCTCGTGCCTGTGCTTTTGCCATCTGTTTGCCTGCTTTCCCAGGAACCTACTAAACGCTCTGGTTTTCTTCCTTGAGTAACCTTAGTCCCATGGTTAGTTTGTTCATTCCTGGGTTTCTCATCGGCTGTCCATAGTTAACAAGTAAGTATGGACAAATCTGATAGTGGTGGTTTTGAACAGAAGGATGTGCACGTAAATGATGCATAACTGCGTGTTCTAAGTAGATCCTGAGTCTTAATGTGCAGAGTCACATGGGGTACAAAATTCTATAGTAAATGATGTCTATCCTCATGAAGTTGGACAGTAAAGTTGAAAGCAAAGTTTGAAACTTGCTTTTGTATTTAAGAGCCTCTTGTTAAGATTTTGGCTAAGATAGTGATTATGCATAAAGTGTCACCTTTTTTTGTGTTCAGAAAGAAAATGAAATCTCCAGTAATTGCTTCTGTGGGTGCTGTCATACAGAGTGTTCAGCTCTAGCTCACTTCTCCACAAGTAACTCGTTTGTGAGCCCAGAGACCGACCGCAGTTAACACCACTCTGGTTTGGTAAAGATCATTACTCACCTTTGAGTGCTGTACGTTCTCTTAGACTTATTAAGATTGTGTCTTGTTTGAGATGCAAAATCTGGAAAAGAATGCAGTACTGTGATTGTAAACAGTATGATAAGGTAATGAAGAGGAAGGGTGCAGCAAATGATGGATTTGTTTAGTTTCCTTCAGTTGTTATAATAGCCCTATGGGGTCATGTTTTACAAATGGAGCATATTAGGTGCCATGACAGTCACACTTGACTCAGTTAAGCTGGGGACCAGCAGTGAAACTCGGGTTAGATGGGCTGTGAAAGTCAGATTCCAAAGCTCAACGACACACCATAACATGTGGCACAAGGTCACAGTATTTATTTTCCATTTCTTATTAATCACATACACACATTTCACTGGGAATAAGATTGTCTGCTTCATGTGGATCGGCAGTATTACTGTGCCACATTGGTACGGTTTCAGCCTGGTGCAAAGGCCTTGTTTGGTTGGGCTCTGCTGCCTTATCACTGGTAACTTTAGGCTCCTTTGAAATATTCCAAGTGGCTTGTGCATTGGTCCATATTTGATTCAAGCAATGTTGAATGAGTTGAAGGGTATAATAAGGTTCTAAAAAGAGTGAAGACACAGAGACTGAGGGAAAGGGGCAAGTCCAGTTATTTTTGCTACAGTGTAGCCTGTGGGGCTGTGGGAAGGGCACATGGCTTAGTTACTTTCTTATGACTGGGGCAAAGTACCCAGCACCCACAGCTTAAAGGAAGAGAGCTTTACTGTGGCTCCTGTTTCAGTTCGTGGTTGGCCGGCTCCGAGGTGGAAATGCTGGGGTAGGAGAGCCCAGGAGGAGGGCGGCTGCTCATGCCATGGCGGCCAGGCAGCGGAGGGGAAAAGGGGAAGAGGGAAGAAGACACCGCTGCCTCTTAACAGTCAGAGGTAGCCACGCCGTGATCCAGTCACCTGCTGAATGTGCCACTTCTGAACACACGTGCCTTTTAGAGGACAGTCTAGATCTCAGCCATAACAGCATGGCTAGAGCACCCTTGGCATTCCTGGGGAAAAAGGATTGGTACCACCTTGTCGAAAGCTGCCTTGGAGCATACAAGCTGAAGAGTGAGCTTAAAAGGTTTGAACATAAGAAAGGAATTTTTGGTGGAGGAAACAGTAGAATTAAACTTTTAAAATATTCACGCCTTTCTATTATTCCTGAACCCATCACAAAAGCCACGATTACCTGCTGCATTGGAATGCCACACAGCACAGGTGCAATGCAGTCATTATGTTAGAGCTGGTTAGAGACTTGGAAGGTCAAAGAAGAAACTGGACTGGATGGTATGTTTTCCTAAAGGATTCCGTTAAATTACTTGTAGCTTAGAGTACAGTATGTCTAGCATTTTTCTTTCCCTTTCATAAAAAAGCCTATATGAATTTACCCAGCCCATGCAAAGAGGGTTTGGGTCTTATTTTTCTCCTTGTGGCACCTACGGTTAAGGGCTCTGTCATCAGCATACCTGTGAGTTAATGCACCTTCAGCGCTCACTGGAAGCTGGCCAGCGCTTAAAGTCTGGTCACCGAATTCAGGACGTCAGGCGGGCTGGGTGTGGTGCCATCCCAGCACTCAGCAGGCTGGGTTAGGGTGCTGTAGTCACATAAGGGTCCACATTGTCGTGCGCACTTGCGCTGAGCAGTTGTCGGTGGGAGGCACTGCATTGAAGTCCTGTGAGTGGCCTTCGTTCTTCGCCTCTTCCCCCATGTTCTGCTTCCAGAGAGGAACTGGGGGACAAGGCCATTTCATACAGCCTAAGGTCAGGTTCTGCTCGCTTGCTGCCCAGATCTAGACGTTTGACCAGAATCTCAGCCCACACCCATTGTCCACTACACAGCTCTGATGCTGGGCCCCATGTTGATTTAGTCTCCTCACCACGGTGTTGGTGAATACAGTGAGCAGTTGCCTCTCAGACTTCTGGTTTGTTTCTCTTCCCTCTGGCGTGTGCTTCTCTCCTGCCAGCAGGTAGTGGTGTCCTCTGCAAGTACAGAGGGGTGCTGTCTCCTGCCAAGGCACTAAATGGGGCCAGCGTGGTGACTGTAAAAAGCATACATTTAAGAGAAACTAAGTCTAGTTGCCTAACAATTTGAAGCAGAGGCAAGGAGAAAAATAATTTTTCTAAGGAGAAAAATCTAAGTGGATGTGGTGGCATTCAACAGTAATGCCAGCACTCAGAAGGCTGAGGCAGGAGGATTGCTTAAGTTCAAGACCAGCCTGGGCTGCATAGTGAGTTCAAGTTCAGCCTGAACGACAAAGGGAGAGCCTGTCTCAAAAACCAAAAGCAAACAAAAACGAAAATCTTAAACTATAGCTGAGAAGCTAAGTGCATTTGGACTGTCCCAGCCTTATTAGCAAGAGCACCCTGGAGTAGTAACGTGGTTGCTTCTGTCACTTATGCTCAGTGACTAAGCAGAATTAAAGTGGTTTCATTCCAGCTGACACTGTATTTGCCAGTTAAATGATCTTTGGTCAAGAATTGGTTTGGTTCCAAGAACTGCATTCAGGCTGAGGCTGTGAGGTGCTTAACATAAGTCACCTTTTTGCAAACAGCTGGTGGTCCTCCTGTGTGTGATAGTTCCCCTGCACCTCTAATGGGCAAGTGTGGACCTGTGTGGGGAGGCTAGCATTTTTCACCTGGAGAGGTCATTCTTGTGTTGTCAATAGTACATTGTTCAGTCCAGCTGTGTAATGCGCCTTTCCTCTCCCGTGTTTTCCTCTGCACAAAAGGAGAAGCTGTAGCAGAGTGCCTTTCGAGCCTAGACCTTCGGGTGCACTCGGCACGAAGCAAGAGTTACACCTTTGTGCTCTGGGGTCTTCTCCCTGCAGGTGGAGCAGTTCTGGAGGTTTTATAGCCACATGGTTCGTCCCGGGGACCTGACAGGACACAGCGACTTCCATCTCTTCAAAGAAGGAATTAAACCCATGTGGGAGGTGAGGACTGATGACCTCTGCTTTGTTTTGTTTTTTTCTCTTTTTTTTCCTTTCTTTTTTATCCTCTGCCAAAGTCAAAACTATTTTAAAGTTTTCAAAACTGAAACACTAGCTGAGTGCAGTGACGTGCTCCTGTAATCCTAGCACTCGGGAGGCTGAGGCAGGAGAATTGCTGCAAGTTGGCCAGCCTGAACTGCATAGTAAAATCCTATCTCCAGAAAAAACAAAACAAAACAAAACTGCAACACTGTTGGATATATCCTGGGAACTCCTAGAGAAGAGCACTAATACCATTGTGTGTCTGCATTGGTTGGTTGGTGCTGGGTGGTTTTTTAAAGACAGTGTTACCACTCAAATGGTACTATTACAGCGTTAACGGGTGGGGCTTTTTTGTTTTGTTTTTAAGTTGGCCTTGTTCCCACAAAACTCATTTGTGTATGTGTATAATATTTTTAAATAGTATCTCTGGTGTGAGAAACCAAAAGTATAAATAAGAACCAAAATGTGTAATAGATATTGGGAAATAGGGAAAAAGTGCTCAAATGGGGAGAGGAACTGGGGAGGGGGAAAAGAAGGAAGGGAAAAGAAGGAAAAAATGAAAACAAAGCTTCTATAAATAGGGAAGAGGGGTTGGAGGGAGAGCTAGGGGAATGGGAAAAAATGAATCAGACGTGTCATGTACAGGTACAGATTCCCTGTGATCAATGTGATCATAGTATATACCTAAAATGCACCAATAAACCTAATTTAAAAATATTTATATGCCGGGGATATAGCTCAGCAGCAAAGCACCTGCCTGACAAGTGCAAGGTCATGAGTTCCGTCCCCAGTACATACGGTTTTCAGACATGGCGAGAGTGGTGGGCAGTGAAGGCAATAGTTAAGGAGACCCAGAGCTGAGCCCCGACCTCTGCGCAGAGCTGTCTGTCATTGCCTCCGTGAGCTTGCACGCCCTGCCTTCCAGGCCTCCCTCCTGTCATCCCCGTGTCCTCCTCTCCTTGCGGCGAGCCCCCTCTGCACGTCCCGCCTCGCAGCCTGTGCACACACGTGCTTCTCCCAGTGCCTGGACCGCGCGGCTCTGCAGCAGCCTGGTGGGGCTGTGGGGCTGTCACTGCTGTCCTGTCTGTCTCTGCCACTCTGGATCGGAGCAGACATTGGGGCTGCCTGACCACACCTGGTACTTGGTGACACTCAGTGAACTCTTAATGAGCAAAGCAGTGGTCTCTTTCAAACCTGGCAGTACTTTAAGTCCCAGAGTAGTTCTGATTAAAGCATCCTTCAGAAAGATCTGTGTAGCCATCTTTCGAAATAGCATGTGCTGAGGATCCCTGCTTTGTTTTTCTTTCTCTTCCCAGTTTCTTCTCTCTCTAGCCCTAGCATCATTTTTTTCCTGTAAATTGCATAATCCCAGTATTCAAAGGGTTCTTGGCTTTTCACTGCCTTGGTGTAAAAGAAGAAGCTGTAAACCTACGTTTGAATGTGAACATCTTCTGCCTTTTTATAGGACGATGCAAATAAAAATGGTGGCAAGTGGATCATTCGGCTGCGGAAGGGCTTGGCCTCCCGGTGCTGGGAGAACCTCATCCTGGCCCTGCTGGGGGAGCAGTTCATGGTTGGGGAGGAGATCTGTGGGGCTGTGGTCTCTGTCCGCTTCCAGGTAAGCACCCTGGGCTGGTCTGTTCCCGCGCTGCCCCACTCCCCTCCCTGCCTCTGGTCTGCTTGCTGATGCTTCGCTCTCCCATAGGAGGACATTATTTCCATATGGAATAAGACTGCCAGCGACCAAGCAACCACAGCCCGAATCCGGGACACGCTTCGGCGCGTGCTTAACCTACCTCCCAACACCATTATGGAATACAAAACTCACACCGACAGCATCAAGTACGTGTTGGGGGTGCTGGGGGGGACAGGCCCCTGAACTTAGCGGAAATAGCTCTGTAGTGGGGCCCAGAGGCGCACGGTTGTACAGCAGATTGGCTTGTGGAGAGGAGGCATACCAGACAGATCAGCCCCTCGTGGCCTCGGCCACTCTGTGCAGTGCTGTTGTGGAGGCCCCTACCTCCCCTGTGCCTCAGGCTGTGTTGGGACAGAGCCCTTGCGCAGAGAGCCAGGTTCACTGCCTGCACTGGCTTCGTGTCTCCAGGCCGTCTGGCCTTTCCCATGCTAATCACTATCTGAAGGGAAAGGCAGAGCACTTTTCTTTATCTGGCTGCTTTTTAAGGTGATTTCACCAAACAGTAAAGTCCTCTCCCCCGCCCACCCCCACCTTCCTTTTGCATGTCTGTTTAACCTTTCAGCTTCAGTCTGTTCTCTTGTCCTGGGAGATTAACTGCCCATTGGGCCTGATGCCTCCACTTGCTGGTGTGTAGAGCTGGAGCTGTAGAGAAGGCGGGGCAGGGTACGAGGGCGGAGACCTGAGGGAAGAGCTGTGAGCGTGCTCTGCGGGGCGGTCAGCGGCAGGCCTGCCCCTTCGGTGACGGAGGGTCAGGAACAGGCACAGGTTATGCCGAGGGGCTGGTGGGGCTAAATGCAGGTGTCTGCACGGCGAGTCAAAGCAGCCAACTGGGGGCCGGACTCAGGTCTAGTTGTCTCCTGTGGCCCCGAATCAGTACGTGCCTTCGCGAGTTGCTGTGCAGCTCTGCTTCAGCTTCCCCAGCTAGACACCGGGGACAGTAACGCTTTGCCTGCCAGGATTGTGAGGAGGGTGACGTAATCCTCGTGACCAGAAGTCCTCAGGGAAAAGCTCTTAGTGGGCCAGGCTTCACATTGCTGTCGTCACTATCGTTAGGAATTTCACCATCATGCGGTTCTCACTGAAGACCAGTAGCGAGTCCAGGGATGTGTTTGGCAGCAGTTGGGAGTCTCTTTCCCAGGCCTTCGTGGGTGGGGTTGCTTCTGCCTGCTTGGTGCCAGCCTGCCTGGCGCACTGCCACAGGCGCTGGTCCGTAGTCGTGTGGCTGGCTGTGACCATCCTAGCCAGCACGGCCCCTGGCCGGCCCTGGCCCAGGGGTTGCTTCGGCAGCAGTGTAAGTGCTGTCTTCTCGAGCCACGTCTACCTTGCTCTCTGTTCTGGGGCACTGGAAGTTGTTGCCCTTCTGCCAGGTTCTGTCCAGGCTGGAAAGACTGTTTGTAGAGCTCTCCTTTCCAAGACTGTCCAGTTTTCCCCACCCTACCAACCCAAAGCCACCTTCGCATGTGGGCAAGACAGGGAAGGAGGCGGTATCTGTGATCCCCTCTCCCCTTTCCCGCTCTGCGGTTCTCCCTTCCTGGTCCCCTGAGCTGATTCATCCTGACTACTGTGGAAGCACACACAGGCCTCCAGAGTCCAGCAGAGCCCACGGCCCTTTTCTTAGTCTGATGGGGGGCTGGCCTCCTGCGCTGCCTTCTCCAGAGCGTGTCTCGGGCTCCAGCCCTAGAGCTGTGGGGCCAGAACGCCCTCCTCCAGACCCAGATGCCGCCTCCCTCGTGTCCCCTCTCTTTCCTCCCAATGAGCCACCTTTTGCACTTCCACTAGAATGCCAGGCAGGCTGGGCCCCCAAAGGCTCCTTTTTCAAAACCTCTGGAAGCCGCGGTTGAATGTGCCATGACCCTCTCCCTGTCTGGATGGCACCATCATTGAAGCTGGCGTCATCGGAGTCCCTTGTTCTGGCGGTGTGCCTCCTGGAAGACCCTTCTGTCCCGGACAAGAGGAATGGAAGAGCATGTGTTTGAGAAAGGCTGACTCGCGGCGGCTACGCCGGCAGCTGAGATCACAAATAAACGGTGCTAAACTAGCTTGTCTCATGCTCTTGCTCTTTACGGTGCATCAAGATGTGGCCTTCGGACCAGCTGTCACCATGTTAAGGGATGGCACAGACTCCTCCGTGCAGGGTCATCTGGGGAAAGCAGCCTTGTTTCCAGGAGCCCCGTGTAGTGTCGTGTGGTGCGTGTCCCAGGACTGCTGAGGTCTGACACAGTGAGAGCGGGTAGCTCTCAAAATGACCCTGGGCCACAGTGCTTGAATTCAGCTCCCATCTGGTCGCGCTGAAGACCAGCCGGGGTGGTTTCTGATTTGAATTCTGCTTGGAAGTTTGTGAAGGTTGGGGAGGAGGATCCTTGGCCTTTGCTTTGCTGATTTCCATTTGCCTTTACTTTAGAGAAAGCTCTTGCTCAGAGGTAAAGCCCTGCTTCCATCCGTGTGGCCACGCACACACGTAGCATCCTTGCTCTGTGCTAACGGTGTTCTCTGGTGCCAGAGCCACCTCGGCCCAAGCTCTCTGCCAGCCTCCTGCCTTCTGCTTTCCCCACAGAGCCAGGTCATCTTGCTCGTGGAGCTAGTCTGCATGCACGGTCTCGGGTGGCCCTCCCTCCCCAGCCTGGGGTGTGTGGGTCCCTGCAGACGTGTGACAGGACACCCCAGCCTCCTGTGGGCCTTGCGGCTCTGGCTTGTGTGCACTGCAGCATGCCCTTTGGCGCCTACTCTGCACGGAGCGCTTCTGCTAGCCTCATGTTCTCTTAGACTTTCTTAGGAGCTACCCCCCAAGCCATAGGTAATCATTTTCACAAGTCTTGGGCGGGCCTCTTGCAGAGGACGTGGCTGAGAGGTTGAATTCTCACAGTGGCAGTGGCACCAGTACCACTCTGACTTACCGCGGTCTCCAAGGGGCCCAGGCTCCTAACCCCTCAGGCTCAGCATTGAGGGAGTGTCTGTGTCCTGTCTCCATTTATTGCATCCCCCAAACTGATTGAAGTACTTAGAAAATAAGAGATTTGCTGGGAAAAGGAAAAACCCATTCTGTTTTTAGCCTCAGTCAAAACATGACCACCTCTGGCCCCTGCTCGCCTTCCACCATCTGGTTACATGCGTTGACCTGAACTCCAGCCATATTGTACCTGCTCCAGGAGATGAGCTTGGTGTCACCTTCCAGAGCAAGAGTTGATCAGGCAGCACCAGGCTGACCTTAAGGCCTCCCTGACCCCGGCCACTCATGAGGAGAAGTCAACTAGTTGTGCCTTAGTCTGCCCAGGGCTGTCCCATAGCCGTGCCCCTGTTTGAGCCCAGGCACAGCAGGTGCTGGGACTTGAGACTCCCAAGGGAAAGGAAGGCGATGCCTCAGTGGTTCTCCCAGGGTCCTCCTGAGGCGAGGGCTGCCGAGAGGCTAAGGGCGTATCTTGAGGAGAGGCCCAGGGTCTGCCCAGCACTGCCCTTCAGCTTGCTCTTGTGGTTTCCAGCGTCCTTCATCTTTGTCTTCCTAGCTGTCCACAGCCACTGCTGTGACTGCCCACTGCACCCGGGCGAGCTGTGGGGCTTCGTCATTTAGTCCTGATCATCCTGGGAGATGTGGAGCTCAGGAAGTAGGGATCTTGCTTGTGTTGTGGCTCCTTTTAGTGAGACCAGATCACACTTGAGTTTTCATCAAGTTTTGTCCTTACAAGTGTCAAGCAACTTGCTGTGTCCTCTGCTTTGAGGAGGGACATCATGACAGCCACCATCATGGGATCTATAGGATAGAGCGGGACACGGGCTATGTAAATGGCACTGTCTTGTGAGCAAACTCCTCTGGTATGGGAAAAGGAAGGGAGGGCCGGCTTCCTGGCAGGGACCGTGGTGCTGGGCAAGCCTGACCAGCCCCCTCTGCAGTGAGGTGCAGGTAGGGGGCTCTCCTGTGCTCCACCGGAGTGAGCGCTCGACTTGTGGGGCTCCTTCACCACGTCTAGAGGTTACCGATGCACAGGCAAGGACTGAGCCAGCTCCCAGCATTGCTGCTGGCCTGGTTTGTGGTTTTGAGCTGCTCCACCATGCTGCTCCTCCAAGCCCTGAGGGAAACAAAGGTTGGCAGGAGGCACTGGGCTGGTTGCGTGCATGGTTCTGATCCTTGCAGGGTTGGCACGGGTAGAGGTCAGTGCCATTATGCAGAAATGGGATCTCTCTGCTCTCAGAATTTGCTTTCTGGTAAGTGAGCTGGGACAAGTGGACTGTAAAAGGCTCTTTGTTACTCTGCAATTGAGATCTGTTCAGAATCCCTGCAGGCTGTATTAGTCTTGGTGATTTTTTTCTGTTTTTAGAAACTCCAGTCATATGACATTTGTTAACTTGTTCTTTCTTAATTTTAAAAAAAGAAAATTTCAGTATTCCCTAATATACCTGGGATACCAGGGTAGAAAGTAGCTAGTCTATTCACAACTTACTGGCCTGTCAAAAGAGTGAGTATACCAAAGGTTTTCACCAGCTGTTTTACTACCGGGAAATCTGCAAGTAAGTTTCTGAAGCCAGGTTCTTCGCACTGAGGCTTCAGGTACAGTAAGGCTGTTTGGGGGGAACTGGGAGAGCAGTTTAACACCACGTGGATTTGAGGGGGCTCTGAAATCCACTTTAAGGATCTTGGCTCAGGAACTGCTTGGTTTAGGCTAGCGTGGTAGGTGTAGGCCTTTCTGAAATCAAAAAGAGCTGAAGCGTCAACACAGCTGTATAAGTTTTTGTTGAAACCTTGTTTATTGTTTAAGGTAGAATTTAAATCTGTTTAGAAAAAAAAAACTTTCCCACGAGTCACTGCCCAAGCATTGGCGTTTGCTTTGGCCTCATCTTCATTGGGAGTGCAGAGCGAAGTTGCCTTCCAGCGCAGCACCACTCACGGGCTTAGAGTGCATCTTGTCACCATCTCTCCAGGGAAGGCTGCAGGACACACCTCCTGCTGAGGAGGTTGAGTTTGGGGAGCAACAGAGTCCGGCACACTTGTCTTCGTGTCCTGTCCTCAAGCCAGTCGAGTGTGCTACAGCTTGGGTGATGCTCACAGAAGAAACCGCTGTCTTACAAGCAGTTACAGATGCGCCGTCCAGGAGGGAAATACTGACGGAATGGCTGCAAGCATTGCGTAGAAAGAGGCAGCTGGGTCTGTGTCAGGTCTCTCCACGTAGTCCCTCCTTTATAGAAATTAATCAGTCAGTTAATTAATCTGCAGTTCTGGGGTTGTACCCAGGACTGCGCTGCACATGCTGGGCAAATGCTTTACCACTGAACTACATCTCCCAGGCCTGCTCCTTCTTTTTTTTTTTTTTAAGAAGGTATCTGTAGAAAGCTTGGAAAGAGGCATATTTTAGTAGTCATACTATTAAACGTATCATGAGTAACATGGTATATTTTCACCACATGTGCTGTGTCACGAACTTAAACCAAGAATGAAATAATGGTAAAGAACTTCCTGTTTAGAAGCACTGGATTTTATATATAATCCCTAAGGAACTTAATGCTTCAGGCCTAAAAGGGTGGAAGTAGGTCCTCTGAGAAAAGTTGGGGTTGGCGGAGCATCTAGCACCTGAGGGGCCCTCATCGTCACCTGGCGTCCTTTCTCCTGCAGTGCCCACGGCCCTGCTGCTGGACACTGCCTGCAAACCTCCCTACCCTTTCTGTCTCGTTTCTTAACCTTTCCTTTGCCCAGTTCCCAAATTGAGTTACTCTGCATGCAAATCATATTGAGCCTTGTTCCTGCCGTGACCTCCACAGCTTCATTTGTAGAAGAATTATTACATGAGTGTTTAAAAAAGCAGATGGAACCTGTCACATTGAGAGCCCAAGTCTGGAACCGTGCAAGCAGAGGTGTAATTTTCTCCTTGCATCTCTGGAAGCAGCAGCAGCGCAGTGCTGTTGGGTGCGTGGCTTTGCCCTTGAGGCAAGGCCTGATGGAGATTGGTTTTCACCACCTGTTCCCGAGACTCCAGGTGGAGGAGGCGGGGATTTGCTGTTGTCCCTGCTGCAGAGTTGGACGCGTGTCCCGGCTTGGCTGAGCGTCAGCTCTGACCTCAGTGGCCTCCTGTGGTATTGCTACAGGGGCATGGTGGCAGATCCTCCAGGAAGGAGGGCCAGGCTTCCAACACAGGGCACACTGGGAGCAGGGCCAGCTGCCCACCTTTGCCCACCCAGGAAGAAAGTGCTGGAAGCCTGGCTGCTTGGCCCTGCTACCTTGGCCCCGTGGCCTAGGGGGCGTCTGGATGGGAGGCGGGAGATGGTGTCTGCTCTCTGTAAAAGCGTTTGACCTGAATGTGTTGTTGTGTTTTTGTCTCTGGTTTGCCAGGGCCTGGGAGGAGTTTCATGGCCTAGTGAACAGCAGCGGCCGCTGATGGGCGCTCCCCCTCTGTCTCACGCTCAGGGTAGGGCCTTGTCTACCTTCTCTGTAACCCCGTGTACACCGCAGTGGAGGGGCCCTCTCCCCACGGGCATGCCCTTGCCCACTGACCCCAGCCTTGCTCCTGCCAGCATCCAGCCTCCCCGCCAGCCCCACGCCTCCTGGTGGACCCTCATTTTGCCTCATTATGTGCCCCACCCCCACCCGAAGGTGAGGCTCCACAGACCAGCGGGTCTCAGAAATCCCTTATGCTGACATTTGATAATGGCTCATGGGCTCCGGGCTTTTTTCTGGTGGCTCTAATAAGACCATTTTCATGCTGTCTGCTGTAGTCCTGTGGCCAGGAGGGCAGTCCCATAGGCCCTGACGGAGTTAGTGAGGGGTGTGTCTCGTTTGCTGGTGATGTCTGTCGATTGTGGGCAAACAGTGCTCTAAGTTCAGACTTTGAGCAGTGAAAGTAAATGGGCTGGAGTGGACTTGAGGGTCATGTGAGAGACAGGTGCAGGCGGCCCTCCAGCTAGAGCTAGGGCGTCACAGTCAGCTCAGGGAGGCATCGGGGTAGGCACCCACCTTAGGGACATCTGTGCTCACATCCATGGCTGTCTCTGGCATGGGAAGTGGGTGTGTTTATTCAGTGTGAGAGGGAGGGACGAAAAGCCAGAGTCTGCCTGGGCCACCAGGCTGCCCCACACTCGCCCCCACTGCCGTCCCACCCTGGGCAGCAGCTGCCTCACAACTCACCTGCCTGGGAAGGAGCCCGCATGCCCCAGGTCGGCCGGAGAGAGGGGCCACTGTGGGGCAGATGCTGGTGGCCGGGGGCCTGGGCGCTCTGGCTCCAGTATGACCTGGAGACAGCAGTCACAGGGCCCCTGTGCACACAGCCAGTGCCCCCACTTTTATAGTCTGGCTCCATTACTGAACATTCAGTCTTCAGGTAGCAGTTCCAGTCAAAAGTAGTTTATAAGTTGACGTAGAATTCCAAAATGTAGATCCGTGTCAGCTCCGGAAGTGTGTAAGTTCCTCACCTGCAGTCTGAATATACACTCAGAATGTGATGGAATTGTGTTAATACACCGTCTGAATTATTTCTAAGTTTTTTTTTTTTTTTTTGCTTAGTATTCTCAAAGTTGGGATGAACTGAGTGTGATAAGAAAATTTTGTATTATTTAATCAACAGTGTATTTTACTTCTTAGTACCTTTAAAAATTGAGAGCCAAGAGCCAGGCGTAGTAGTGCACACCTGTAATCACAGCACTTGGGAGGCTGAGGCAGGGAGATCCCTAGGAGTTTGAGGCCAGCCTAGGCTCCATAGTAGTCCAAGGCCAGTTTAAACTACTTTGTGGGATCCTGTCTCAAAAAAAACAAAAAAGCCAACCTGAGTATGGTGGCACTGCCTATAGTCCTAGCGCTCAGGAGGCTGAGGCAGGAGGACTTCCATAAATTCAAGGCCAGCCTGACCTACCTGGCACCGCTAACCCCAGCACTGGGGGAGGGGCAGGGAGGAGGAGTGCAAGGTGGAGCCCAGGCAGACCCTGTCTCAAGATAAAAAAGGGCCAGAACTGTGGTCCAGTGTGAAGGCCCTGGGTGCAATCCTCAGTACTTGAGAGGTGGGAAGGGACGGAGACAGGTCAGTTTCCATGGAGAAAAATTCTTCATTTGAAACAGAATGGAAGAAAACTGAAAACAGCTCCCTCTCCTCACGGCAGGCAGGCACTACATCCCCGGAGAAGGGACCTCTGGATCGCTCTGAGTAGTTCCGCTGCTCGTGTGATCGCATCTGCGTCTGCATCTGTGTCTGCCGGGTGCTCACCGGCCCAGGTGTTCTTTCTCCTTGAAGCCAGGCTTGGGGGTGGGAGGGAGGCCTGGCTCAGACCCCGCGTCATCTCCCGGGTGGAGGCTGGCTTCGTCTGCCGCTCTGCTGTCCGGGGCGCTCCAGCCTCTCCTCCTCCCTCCCTGTTTTTTCCCTGAGGAGGTCACGCTCTATAAAGAAATGGTAGAAAAACTACTGAGTTCTTGAGGCAGCAGCGCATGCCTATAACCCTAACTTGGGAGGCTGAGGCGGGAGGGTGGAAGTCACACCACACGCTGGGCAGCTTAGAGACCGTGGCTCAGTGTAAAGTAGAAAGGGGCCAGGATATGGCTTGGTGGTGCTCTGCTCATCTAGAGTGTGGGAGGCCCAACATTTAATTTCCAGCAGTCAATCAGTCAATCAACTTTAATGCCTCAAAGCCTTTTCTGAATTTATTGAGGATGTCATTACATATGACGTCAGTATTGTAAGACTATTTTATTTGACTTGCCTTACAAAGAAGCCTTGCCCTTTGGCCATGGCTTCAGCCAGAGTCACAGCCCGGGAATGCCTGGCTGTCTGCATGTCTGGGCTAGCAGGCGCAGGACAGGGAATGTCATTGGGGAGCGCAGCAGTGTGGCCCCTGGGTGGGAGAAGAGAGGCAGAGATTTTCCCCGTGGAACCCAGACAGGGTTAGCGGCTTTACTGATGACACGAAGGAGAGAGGAAGCTGGCACTGTGCCCTGAGCAGACATGGCTGGCAGAGGGCGCCTCAAGTAGCCCCCCAGCCCTCTGAGCAGACTCCTCCCAGGTGCTTCCGCAGAGTGGCTCCAAGCTCCGGGTGAGGGGCGCTCTGCCCTGGGACAGCCTTGCCTGCGGTGCCGCCTGCCGCGTTGGCCCTGCCTTAGCGTGGAGTTTGCAGAGGGGACTTGTGTCTAGACCTGCAGAGGGGGCCCACTTCGAGGCTGAGCAGGTAGACAGCCGCTTGAGGGAGTAGGCCTTGTTTTCCCGCTGTACCAGGCATTGTCATTAGAAGCCGGTTTGGAAGGGACTCCCCTCCAGAAGACAGTTCTTTCCCTTTGCTCTTTTTTTTTGGTACCAGGAATCGAACTCAGGACCTTGCGCTTCCCAGTCAGGTGCTATGCTGCTGAGCTATATCCCTGGCCCTCTTTCCCTTTTTTCTTCACAGTGCTGAAGATTGAACCCAGGGCCTCAGTGTATGCTGAGTACTTTAGTTAGCCCTGGTATATATTCCTATTTTATTTTATTTTATTTTACTAAGACAGAGTCTTGCTATGCAGTTCAGGCTGGCCTTGAGCTCACTTTGTAGCCCAGGCTGGTCTTGAACTCACAACAGTCCTCCTGTCCCAGCCTCCCAAGAGCTAGGGTTACAGGCATTCACCACAATGCCTGGCTTTATTATTATTTTTTAGTGATTGGTGGATTGATTGAGATGAAGTTTGCTGTGTTGCCCAGGCTGGCCTTAAAGTCATGAGCTCAAGCAGTTCTCCTGCCTCAGCCTCCAGAGTAGCTGGAACTTCAAGTGCAGGTTGCCACGCCCAGTGAGGAAGAACCCCCCTCCCGCCAACGCCCATGTCCTCTGTGCACTGTGTGCAGCACATGCCTTGTCAGCCTGGTGGAGCCCCCAGGCGGCTTTCCAGAGCTCCCAGAGGATGCCTGGGTTTTAGTTCGCCCTGAGGACAAAAGCATACGAAATGAAAAGGGGAAAAGCTCCCCGTCTTCCTCCCCAAGTCTGCAGGCCGGCTTTCCCGAGTGCTGCCCCTCTGCGCTGGGTCTGCAGTGAACCGTGGGCCCTGGACTGCAGGAGGCGGGCCTCAACCCAGCAGTTGGGCCCAGCTGTTCTCCCGCTTTTTTAGGTAGGCAGGAGGGACACAGCCGCAACCCCCACAGCCACCATCCTGCCGGTGCCTGTCCCCGCAAGGGTAGCCCCCACCCTCCTGCTCTTTGTTTCCTGTTCACTCCGGAAACTTGTGGGCGGATTCTCCTGCTGCTTTACTTTTCTCCTCCCGAAGTGGACCTCAGAACTATAGGACTGCCTTGACGGTTTTCAGACAGTAAAGAGGTCTCCAATAGGAACGGAAACCGGAGCAGGTGCTGACCACCCCAGTGGGCAGTGTGGGAGAAACCTGCCTACCACAGAGGAAGATACTGTTTCCGGCCCAACCTCAGGGTAGTACAGGAATCTTTCAAAAGATCAAATGAGGAGGGACAGGATGCAGCTCAGCAGGCCCAGCACCTGCCTGGTAAGCGTGAGGCCCCAAGTTCGATTCCTGGTACCAAAGAAAGAGATTTTTGAAAAAGATCAAAAGAGCTACTTGTGTGGTAACTGGCCCGAGAACCCCTCGGTAGCCCCTGAGCTGGCCAGGTACTTGCCTGTCACCTCCCTTAGTCGGACAGAAGGTTCATCCACGGTCTCCCCCAAGTCCCTGCCAGTCCAGCTGTCCAGGGCTTTCTGCCCACTGCGAGGGTGCACTCCCTGCAGGCCCACCCATGGCGCTCCATGCTCTGCTGGCTGCGTGTGACTCCTTATAGCGCTGTGTCATTTTGGGGTTTTTACACCACTCGAGCAGGTTTTTAATACCATCGCTCTTTTGAAGTAATGACAACCATTACCGTGTATTCAGCCTCCCGCTCTTCAGATGAAGATGGCTGAGATGCCCAGGGGCCCTAAGTGAGCACCTGGGCGGGAGCGCAGGCCCCAGTGGCCTTCAGAGAGCATCCATATCCCGGTGGCCAGGTCACCAGCCAGCTCGCCTCCCCTTAGTCCTTGTGTGCCGCTGCCTGTGGGCCACCGCCACCCACCTAGCAGGGGCTGCCACGCTCTGGCTGGGCTGTCTTCAGTGTTTGTTTACTCTGGACCCTTTTTCGGGGGCTCAGTTATTTTTAACAACTTTAAGATTGGTTCCTTTCAAAGTCCCTTTAAATTAAAAGGGAAGCAGAAGTGACACCAAAGCCAGCTGAATGAGAATGTCCCCATCCATATCCATTGAATTAAACCTGAAGCCCCGGCTAGCACAGCTGCTGGGTGACCTTTGAAGTCCCTGCCAGAGAACTCCTGAGACACTGGGCTTCGGGTGGTGACATGCACTGCCGAGATGGCACTGGCTGCTCAGGAAAGGCTCACGGTGGGTGCCAGGCTGCGTCTGCAAGAGGTGACCAAGGGGCTGCACGTCCCTTCCCCAGCCTCTCCTGCAGGACACAGCCAAGGCCTCGGCACGCGCCGCCTGGATGAGCAGCTCCATGGGGTTTTGCTTTATTTTTTAGGCAGGTTCTCACTGTGCAGTTCAGGCTGGCCTTGAACTCCTGGCTATTATCCTGCCTCAGCCTCCGGAGTGCTGGATTATAGACGTGCATCATACCAGCATCAGTTCCGTGTTTTAAACGGGCCGTGGGTGGGTTCTGTGTGTCACACGTTAGTGTAGGGGTTGCCGCCGCGGGCTCCGTGCAGCCCTGTAGTACACGTGCGTGCAGATGTGAGCGTGTAACCTTACTCCTCTCACCCGCAAAGGTAGCTGCGTGTGCGCACTGCTCTGGGAGCTGGCTGGCTTGGGGAGGTGGGCTTTTTGAGGCAGGGTCTCTATGTAGTTCAGGCTGGCTTTGAACTAAGTAGCTGGGGTCGGCCTCAGACAGTAGCCCTCTTGCTGTAGCCTCCCTGGGGTGTCACTGCCTGGCCGCGTGCCCACCTTCTGCTCTCCAGGCTGCCAGTCAGTCCTGGGGGGCTTTCCCTCAGTAGAAGCTGCTTTTTCTTTTTTTGAGCTACATAGCGTTATACTGTGTGAATATTCCCCATCACTATCTCACCAGCCCCCTTTAGTCTGCGCCGAGGTGGCTGCGGTCCTTTGCCCTTACGAATCCCAGAGTGAAGTTCTGGCCGGCGGGGAGGCAGCTGCTGTTTGGATTGGGCTGGCGGGGAAGGGAAGGGCCCTGGGATGCACGTGTGCGTGTGTGCGGCCGCCCCCGTACTGAGCGTCTTTTCTCCCGTTTTCTCTTCCAGGGACAATTCAAGTTTTCGAAATACAAAAATCACATTGTGAAAGTACACGAGCTGGCAATAACCCTTTTCTGTATGTGTGTTTGTCCGGATGGACGGGAGGCCTCCCGCCAGCCCTCAGCCGCTCCTGGAAGGGGTGTCCTGAGCCGCGCGCCCCCTTGCACTGTTCCTGGAGGACCACCGCCGCCGGACCCCCTGCCGCCGCCACGGAAGAAGGAAGCGGTGGCTGTCACAGACTCCTGCCCACCTGCGAGCGAGCCGCAGGCTGCGTTGTCAGTGTTACAGTGCGGTGCGTGCGGAGGCGGGGCCAGCGCCTCCCAGCCCTGCCCCAGCCCCCCCTTCCGGCCGAGCGGCTCGGGACACGCTGGAGCCCCGGCTTCCCTCCCGTGAGACCCCGCGTTTCGGGCACTGCTGCACTTAGACCTGGATCGGAGGACGCGTGGGTCCCCTGACGCAGCGCACGGGCCTTGTGGAGGTCGGAGCCGGGGCAGGATGGGAGCCAAGCCGTGGAGAGGAGAGGAGGGCCGGCTGGGGCCACTGAAGAAAAGGGCGTGCGGGACAGCTCGACTCCTGCGGCTGTGCCCGTCTGCGGGGGCGGGGAACCCCACCTCCAGTCTCCGTCATGCGGTGCCGATCGCCGCCCAGAGACCCCGGCAGGCTCCCCCCAGCAGGCTTTCAACGGCAGACCCTCGGAGGGGCTGGGGGCTCCGGCTGCGGAAGTGCGGAGTCAGAGGTCAGAAGGGCACCTGGGTCCTGGGCAGCGGCGGACAGCAGCCTCCTGCGGCCTGTCCTGGATATCTGCGGGCTGTGGGTATCTGCCCTGCCCTGGGCCTGGCGGGGACAGAGCGTGCACCTCACTTTCTGCCAGCTTCCCAGCGACTGAGCCGTTTGGGGTGCTTTTCCCGAAATAATCTGAGTGCAGAGGCTTGGGGTGAGCTTGGGCTGGAGAAGCCTGCACAGTGGCCCTGAGTGTCCAGAGGAGGAGGAGGAGCCGGAGCGGCGGGGGACCGGGGGATCTGCATGGACCCGGGAGGCCCCTGCCCCAGGCTCTGATGGCTGGAAAATTCCAAAGAGAGCGGACATTTGGATTTGCCTGCCTTGGGCGTCTACCTGGAGAGTGTGTGTGTGTGTGTGTGTGTGTGTGCATGCGCGTGTGTGCAGCATGTGAGAGGGCTTTGTAGGGCCTAGTGGTTAGGTATAGTGGCCATGGTTTTGCCTTTTTTTTTTTTTTTCCTCATTTGTTCCGGTTAGTCGCTAATGTTTTCTAGAGCTGCTCCCCGCGCCCCTGCCTCCGGGCGGTGTCGGACAGAAGTGGAGGCGAACACGGTCACTGTCCCCAGCTCTGGAGACGGGCGCCTGGAGCGGGGTTGGGAGCTGTGGGAAGGGGGCGCCCGCTGCGCTGCTGTCCCCGACCCCGCAGGGTTCTCCCTGACTGTCCCCCAGTCCTCCCTGGGAGTGGTGGCCATTTCCCACCCGGACAGTGCTTGTGGTCCGTGGTGCTCTGAGAATGGATTTCCAGGAATTGGGCAGGTGCCGTGGCGAGCGTTACGCGGGGCTGCACTTTGCGAGCGATTGTCCCTGCGGTAATAAACAGAACTGCGAGCACGTGCTGCGGCCCTGTCTGCGTGGGGCACGGGGCTCCGGGTGCGGGGTGCGGGACTCGGCACACAGCTGAGGACTTGAGTCTGCGCACTGTGCGCTGAGTGCGCGGGCGGGGTTTGCCTAGAAACGTTTCCAGGTGGCTTTAATCATCACTGTAAGTTAGTGTACTTTTTAAATATCAAGATACTGCCCCGAGTTCACCCTGCCTGGGGGAAGAGTGGGGGAAGAGAAGTGAGTTCCCAGCGTTTGCCGTGAAGACCCTCCTGCCCTGCTCAGCTAGGGTCGCTTACCTGAGGTAGCCTGGCTGGGCCCCTCGCGGCCAGTGCCCACTGGACATAGCCAGGGAGGCGGCTGCTGAGCCCCCGGCTGCCACTTGGCTCCCCGGTACTGTCATGAGTTCCTGGGGCACACGGGAACGGCGTGCCCCAGGTTAGGAGGTCCTGGTCGAGGGCCCTGGGCTCCCTGTCCTGGGCCTCTGTGAGGTGGCACCAAGGGAGGTGAGTGAAGGAGCCAGCAGCCCACCTGGCTCTGGAGAGCAAAGGGCTGGGGTCCCAGTGTCCCCTTCAAGGGAGCCCTCACTGGGACCTTAACTTCCGCCAGGCCACACCTGCTGAAGAGACCGTCCTCAGAGTGCCCCACTGGGTGGAGACCAAGCCTTGAACGCACAGCTTCCCAAGGCACTTACCTGCGACCCAGCATTCAGGGAGGCCAAGCGAGGCCGGAGGACCAGAATTCCCAGCTTGGCCGGGCATGGTAGTACGAGCCTGTAATCCCAGCACTCCAGAGGCTGAGGCAGCAGGATCTCTTGAGTTGGAGGCCAGACTGAGCTACATGATGAGTTCAAAGCCAGCCTGGACTGCGTAGTGAGACGCTGTGGTGACAGAGTGGGGTAGAGCGGGACACAGGACTTGATTGCTGAGTCCTGCCCGCCGCAGTTAGGCCATGTACACGGGAGCTTCCAGACCACCGGGAGAGCAGCTCAGCCACTGGGAGCCACTGGGAGCTTCTCACCATCTCCCGAAGTGATTGTCGAGGCCCAGCAGTCGTCTGGGCCATGTGGATTCTGCTGGCTCAGCCAGTGTCCCACCTGAGCAGAACCTGTGATGGCAGAAGGTCACTTAGAGATGAGGGTCAAATGCTTCTCCAACAAACACCACAGGAAGTGCGTAGGAGAGACGAAAACTGCGGCCAGTGTGGTACACTTGGAAGGCCGAGGCAGGAGGATCGTGGGTTTAAGGCCAGCCTGGGCTACAGAGCAGGTTAGCCTGGCTTGGGCTACACTCAGACCCTGTTTCAGAGATCCAGAACCAAGGCTTGGAGCACATACCTTAGGAGGCTGAGACAGGAGGATCATGAGTGCAAGCCCAACCTGGGCAACTTGGTAACTTAATGAGACTCAACATTTCCTGTCTTTCTGTCTGTCTATCTATTTATTGGTCTTTTTGAGACAGGGTCTCACTACGTAGTTCAAGCTGGCCTTGAGCTCACTTTGTAGCCCAGGCTGGACTCAAACTCAGCAATCCTGCCTCAGCCTCCTGAGTGCTGGGATTACAGGCATGCATTACTATGCCCAGCTCCAAGACCCTCAGAATTTTTAAAAAGGCCGTACAGAAGTCCTGGGTTCAATCCTTGCCTCATACCGCAAGGAAAGAAAGACACAGTACCTTTTTCAGAGTTCCTACTAGCCAAAGCCAAAAGAGTTTGAGCACAAAATAATAGCAGCGACACTGTCCATGAATCCAAACTAATGTAATTATTGAGTAAATACATGAGGAACAAGGAAGAGCCATTCCCCCAAGGATTCCAAATCCAGAAGAAACGCAAGAAATAGCATAGAAATACCAGTGAAATACCCTACTAACCGGTGTCCGGGGAAGAGTGATGAGTGCTAAAGATGAAACTTGGGGCCGGGGGTTAGTACTGCGGTGAGCGTGACATCATGAGTTCAATATCTGGTACCCAAAAAAAAGCAAAACTTCAAGGTGAGCCGGCCGTGGTGATGGACACCTGTAATCCCAGCATTTGGGAGGCTGAGGCAGGAGGACTACTGTGAGTTTGAGACCAGCATGGGCTACATAGCAAGACTGTCGCAACCAAAAGAGAAACATTTTAAAGAGAAATAGGCCTCAAGGGACCACGGAGTGGAGAAAGCCCTAAAAAGGGAGCCGTGTCCTGCGCTGTCCTCCCAGGGTCACCTTGAGGGGCTCAGGTTCTGCACGAGGTAAGTGGCTGGAGACCAGATGACGGGGGCACTGGGCATGGTGGTACACACCTGTAATCCCTACTCTTGGGAGGCTGAGGCAGAAGGACCACCTTGAGCAGAAGGAACAACATCCAGCACATCCAGGGTGGCAGCTTTGGGGCCAAGGAGCACTTCCTGTGAGCTGCTGAAGCCTCGTGGGGGTGTGCCCAGGGGATGGCTGCAGGGAGGGCCAGCGGGCCCTTAGGGCCCGGGGGACACGGTGAGGTCCCATGGGATAATCCAGCCCCTGCCAGTTTGGCCAGGAAGGTGCTAAATGCCCAAGCACTGAGTGCCCGGCTCCTGGCAGGCGCACGCCTATGAAAGGCTGGGCACAGTGCAGCTGCCCGGAAGGGGTGGCACAGAAGCCCCACAAGCCAGGCAGGAAGCTCCTCCAAGCCTCAGCACCCTGCACCTGTCGTGCCCCACTCCAGGACCTGGAGCTCGGCTCCCTGACTGCCTGCTGCCACCCTCTGGTCCCTAGGGACACCCCTCCCCTGTGACGCTGCTGGCCGCAGTGCTCAGCACTAGCACTGGGGCCTCCTCTCTGCAGCTATTTTTAAAGGGCTTCTTAAAATAGCCAGGCGTGTAGGTGCACGCCTGTAATGCCAGCCCTCAGGAGGCTGGAGCAAGAAGATCACCGTCAACTGGGGCTGCTGAGATCCTGTCTCAAAAACAACAGGAAAAAAATCATGGCTTTTTAATTCTTATTTCAAAAGTCATGTAATAGAATGTAATTTAGAGATTAAAAGAAATGGACAGGTGTAAGCAGGCCTGTAATCCCAGCACTCGGGAGGCTGAGGCAGGAGGGTTATTGTGAGCTCAAAGCCTGAATTGCATGGTGAGATTCTGTCTCAAAAAGACAAAAACTAACCCCAGCACTCAGGAGGCTGAGGCAAGGGAATCATTGCAAGTTTGAGACCAGCCTGGGCTACAACATGAGCTCAAAGCCAGCCTGGACTGTATAGTGAGACCCTGTCTCAAAAGACAAAAAAATAAATGGGCCAGCGAGCCATAACAGAGAGGTCTAGGGCTATGGCTGGGGGCGGGGACCATTAGCCCTGGCGTAGTCCAGGCCATGGGCTCAATCCCTAGCAGCTCAGAAGAAGGGAGAAAGGCACCAATCCATAGTGCTAAACAAAAGCCATCTGAAAGGGCCAGCACTGCAGGCTCTCACAACACATCGGGAAAAGGTGAGACCATGAGGGCAGCTGGTGAGCGGGTGCCAGAGACCCGGGGGCGTGGAGGAGGAATGAGCCGGCCACGGGTTCCAGGGTGGCGGAGCGCCTCTGCAGGACACTGGTAGGCACTCCTAACACAAACGGTGACGCCTAGCGCTAACCACACTGCTCACAGACCTACTCACTGGACTTCCATTTTCCTTTCTGTAATTGTCCCCTTTTGCTGGGGCACACTTTTGTAATCCCAGGTCTCTGGAGGCTGAGGCAGGAGGATTGCCATGAGTTCAAGACCCGTCTCTCAACAACAACAACAAAAAAGCCTTTTGTCCATAACTGATTTGTTTTTGAGACAGGGTCTGGCCTGAACTGCAGGCTGGCTTTGAGCTTGGTATGTAGCCCAGGTTGGCCCCTAGTTCATGGTAATCCCCCTGCCTCAGCTTCCTGGGGGATGAGAGTGCAGGTGTGCAGCGCTGCACCCAGGCAAAACTAATTTTTAAATTATTTTTATTTGATTTTTGATGAGCTCTTTAGAGACTAAGATCTGGATATTTGTGGAAATCTGTAATTTTCCGGATCTACTGCATAGATTCCTGACCAGTCAAGTCATGGATGTCTCTCCATGTGTTGATGCTTTTATTTTTGTTTTGTTTCGTTGAGCCTGGGTCCTCCACGTTTTACTCACATTCATTGCAGTATGTTCTTTTTTACGGGTTGATTCTTTTTTTAATTGTATTTTTGAACTGAAATTGTGATCGTTGTTTGTTTTTTAAAAAAATATAACCACCTTTTTACCTAAAACCATCTTATTGGTTCTAGCGGTTTTGGGTTTTGCTTCAAAAATAATTTTTTTTTTAATTTAAAAGAGAATAAAACAAAAGGGGGCAGTACAGAGCAGATCAGAACAGGACATCATAGGCAACACAGTACTTTACATTAAGTCAACTGGACATCAACAGTAGCTAACACCATATCTCTTACTCTGCTATAGTTGAGCATAGTCTCAATTACAGTAATATCAGACATAACACAATAGTATAAAGCCATGCATATAGTGAAAGAATTACAGGGCTTTCTGAACCGAATAACAGAAAATGATCAATGGGTACTATAATATCTCATTTTTGATAAAAAAGAAAAAAATTTGAACTATCACACATATTCAAATTCCAATAAGACACAATGTGGTAGATAGAACCAACGGTAGTAGAACAAAAAAAGCATGGCAGGACTTCTAAGAAGGATAATATTAAATCAGCAATAGCTGTCAAAATGTTTTCTTCAAAACAGCTGTTCATATCATCACGTATGATATAGTCAAACAAAACAGGATAAAACCATTCCAAATGATGATTGAAAACTTTGAAAGACTTCGAAGCTGTGAGATGAGTCCCCAGGACTCATGCTTACCATAAAGTCTTATATACTCTTATCAAATCTCATATTAGGGAGATTATATGGTATTTACCCTTGTGAGTTTGGTTTATTTCACTTAAGAGAATGGTCTCAAGTCGTGTCCATTTATTTATAAATATCTCGATGTGATCATTCTTTATAGCTGAGTAGTACTCCATTGTACAAAAAGGTCAAAACTTTTTTATCCATTCCTCAGTTGATGGGCACTTAGGTTGTTTCCAAGATCTGGCTATTACAAATTGTGCTGCTATAAATATGGGTGCACATAAATCACTGTGGTACGATGTTTTCAGTTCTTCTGGGAATATGCCTAGAAGTGGGATAGCTGGGTCAAATGGGACTTCCATACCCAGCTTTTTGAGGAATCTCCAGACTGACCTCCACAGTGGCTGCACCAGTCTACACTCCACCAACAGTGCAGAAGAGTTCCTTTTTCCCCACAGCCTCTCCAACACTTGCTGTTGGTAGTGTTTTCTATCTTGGCCAGTCTTTCTGGAATGAGATGGAATCTCAGTGTGGTTTTAATTTGCATTTCTCTCATGACTAATGATGATGAACATTTTTTCATGTATTTATTTGCCATTCGTATTTCTTCATCTGAGAACTGTGTATTCATTTCAGATGCCCATTTTTGGACAAAAATAATTTTTTAAAAGGCCGGGGGGTGGGGCGCAGCTCAGCTCGAAGTCCCTGTGTTCTGTCCCCATTGGCCTGCATCCTACACCGTGGGACGTGGCTTTTCGGGGCCTAGGCGACCTGGCATGCGCCATGCGCCGCCGGCCACCGCGCGGGCAGCCTGGGCTCGCGCTGGGGCCGCTCTGGGCTGCCCGGATTTTTTACACTGGGCACCACCTCGCGGTTGCTCTCTGCTGCGCGCTTAGGCAAAAACAAAGCTGGGCCTGGAATTTAGTTCAGTGGTGTAAGCGCCACGCTAGGTCATGAGTTCAATTACTGGTACAAAAAAAAAAGCTGAGCGCCAGGGACCCCACGCAGCGGCGCCTCGGGGATGCAGAGGAGGGACAGGCAGCGCTACCCGATGTCACCTGCAGGGCCCGGGCTCTGCCTACTTTCCCATCTGCCCTCCAGTGGCCTCACTGTCATCCTAAATCCAACAGGGTTGAGACCGACCTGCTCTCCCTGCCTGACTTGGGACCCCCTCATCTGAAGCTGGTTTCCAGCTACAGGGAAATTGGTGACTGCACAGCCACTTCCACTGCTAAATGATTCCAAAAGGACCAAACTCCTTGAACATGCTCGAGTGTACAAATCAAAACCCAGTGTGTGGCTGGGCTTGAAGGCACACACCTGTAATCCCAGCTACTCCAGAGGCTGAGGCAGGAGGGTGGTGGGTTCGGGGCCAGCGTGGGCAATTTAGTGCAACCTGCCCGATGGACGGATGTGCTTGGGATGTGGGTCAGTGGTAAAGCGGCCCTGGGCTCAATATTTAGTACCAGAAAAAAAATGTTTTAAAAAGTGGTGGACTAACGGGATGGTACACGCAGGCCCGTAACCCAGCACTCAGGAGGCTGAGGCAGGCACTTAAGCTAAATCCCCAGCTCATTGAGAGTTCAAAGCAAACCTGGGCTACATAGTGAGTTCAAGGCCAGAGCGAGACCATGTCTCAAAAACATAAAAAAATTTAAAAAGTAGTGGAGCAGCCCCAGAAGCTGAGTAAGTTGTTGGGTTGAATTGGAGGTATTGACCTGAAACAGTGATTTTCGTAAGTGTAAGAAACGAGTATAGCCAGGTATGGTGGCACACGCCTGTAATTCCAGCACTTGGGAGGCTGAGGCTCCGTATGCCAAGGCCAACCTGGGCTACGCAGTGACTTAAGGCCAGCTTGAACTGCGCAGTGAGACCCTGTCTAAAAAAAAAAAAAAAAGAAACCAGAAACATGTGTGCTGGAAAACTCAATAACCACAGTTACACAGATTGCTGATTCATTGTCATATACCAGACTCTCCACTACATTATCACACTTCCTTGAGATATCAGCTCCATTTTCTCATTGAAAAACTGAGGTCTTATAGCCATGATGTATTGCTTATCTCTTAGTACACATAGTGGTGCTAGAACAAAGTCTGAGAATCAGGACCACAGAGAGAAAACACACAGCTATAAACCATGTGGAAAGGCCCACGTGATTGCCACTCCATTTGTGGACATGAAAGGACTCACGCTGCAGAGAAACCCTGTGAAAGTAAGGGATGCAGAAGGCCGTTCACGTGTTCTGTTTTTTTTGTGGAGTACCATGAGTGCTCTCACCAGAGAGAAACTGCATGAACGCACAGGATGTGGGAAAAGCATCAGTGCTGACACACAATGGTGCTTAGAAATGGGCATCACAAATACAAATTTTGTGGAAAAACCTTTATTTCTCCAAGTTCAGCTCTAAAATATGAAAGGATTCACATGGGAGAGAAATCGGAATGTAAAAGATCTTCTGAATGGAACAGCTCACAATGGAGAGAAACCATAGGAATGCAATGTCAGAAAATCTGGCTTTTTATTTTTGTTTTTGTGTTTATTTTTGTTTTTTTGAAAGTCTAAAACACAAATAAAAGTGAATAATGGACCTCACAAATGTGAATTTTTGTGGAAAAGTGCTTATACCTCCAAATTCCTTCCAAGGCATGAAAAAGTCCATCTGCGGAGAAACTGATTGCAAACAATGCAGGAAGACCTTCAGTGGTCATGGATCTTTTAAAGTTCATGAAAGCACACCACAGAGAACCTCTGTGAACACAAGGAATGTGTGAAAGCCTTCAGTGTTTCTAGTTCTGTACATGTCCACGAAAGGATTCACACTGGCGAGAAACCTATGGATGAAAGCCATGTGGGAAAGTCTTCAGGTGTTCTGCTTTTGTAGCCTATAATCGGACCCACACCAGATAAATGTTATGTGTGTAAAGCATGTAGGAAAGTCTAGAAGTTCTCCTCTAGTACACAAAAGGGCTATGCTGGAGAAACACTGTCGTGTAAGCAGTTTGGGCAAACTGTGAGAGTTCACATTCCAATCCTTCGCCAATAATCTGAACTTTCAATTAATTTATTTTGAGAGCTGGAGATCTGTCCAACTCCTTTCCAATACTCTGAACTATATATGGGCCCTGGACCTTACTGGAACACTTAAAGATCTACCACTGGCACTTCCAACTGTGGGAATGCGTTAACCCTGCCATTCCTGCTGCCAAGTGCCGGCAACTCCACAGGCAAGGTTGAGGCTCTGGCATCTGGAAAACACTAGAAGCCATCCATTTCACTGAAATCATCTTTCCTCACAGAAGCACATGTCATCAGTTAACCATCACTAGCTAACCACAGCTACTTACTAGTTACTACTTACTAGTAGTTCTTACTAGTAACCACTTACTAGTTATCCAAAACTAGTTAACCATTCTGCTTATCTGCAACTAGTTAATAATCACTACTTACCCATTACTAGTTACCAATTCCTAGTTACCTGATGCTAGTTAGAAATAACTAGTTACTGGTTACCTATTACCCACCACTAGTTACTAGTTGGTCAGTTAATCACAACTAGTTAACAAGTTAACCACCACTGGTTACTAATTACCAGTGAAGGCAACTAGTTAACTAGTTAAGCATTGCTAGTTACTGGTTACCAGTTACCCACAAACTAGCTAACCACTGCTAGTTATTGGTTACCAGTTAACCTAGTTAACTATTGCTAGTTACTGATTACAAGTTACTGACAACCAGTTAACCATCACTAGAAACTAGCAACAGTTATCAGTAACCAGTTAAGTAGTTACCCATCCCTGTTACTGGTTGTGGGGAACTAGTTAAGCATCACTAGTTGCTGGTTTCCACTTACAGCTAGTTAACCATCACTAAAATAAGAGACCAGCCTGGCCTGCATAGCGAGTTCAAGGCTAAAACAGCACAGCGCTACCCTGTCTTAAAAAACAAACACCGTGAATAGAGGTGGGGCTGCACGGCGGCGCACGCGTGTGCTGCGTTGGTCAATGTCCCTGACCCCGCACACCACGCCCACACCCGGGATTTGAAGGAGGCTCTGAGCGCTCAGTCCGTGGGCTGCGCCTCCAAGGCAGGATCAGCGAGGTGGGGGGCGCGGAAGGACGGACACTCGGTTCACGGATCTCCTAAGCAGAGCAGCGAGGGGGCAGCACCTGGAGTCAGTCCTTGAGGCCACGCCTCCACGGCCACCAGAGCACGTCCCTAGCAGGTCCCTGGGCGGCTCCCACGCTGGGCAGGCAGACACGGTCAGCCTCATCGGCGCAGTGCGTGTCCGTGCGTGCACACGCGTGTTTCCTGGCCCGGTGCACCGTGGGGTGGCGCAGCAGCCACAGCCGCCACGCAGAGCTCGGTCGGCAGCACCGTCCTCATGGCAGGGACCCACGGCCACTGGAGCAGCGGCTGACCGGGGCTGGGGAGCCCCGAAGGTGTTTGGTGCCAGAGATTAGGAAGCAAGTGTGCAAAGAGCATGGGACTTTTCAAGTGAGAAAAAGGTAACCTCGCGGGGCTTCCAGTGGCCACACGCAGGACAGTCTGGGCGTCGGAATGATAGTAGCAGATTATACTCCGCTAAATAACATCAAAATCCAGAAGCCATAGCTGGGCGCGCAGGGGCACATCTGTGATCCCTGCACTCTGGAAGGCTGAGGCAGGAGGATCCCAAATTGGAGTTCAACCTGGGCAGTTTAGTGAATTAAGGAGAGCTTGTCTCAAACAAAACAGAACAAGGACCGAAGCCATAGCTCGGTGTGAAGGCGGGGGCGGGGGCGGCGGGGTGCGGCAGTGAAGAACTCCCCATGCTCTCTACTAGCAGCACTAGGAACCCAGGAATTCCCCAAGGCCCAGTGAGAAAACTGCCTGACAGCCGGAGGGAGAAAGATGACCTTTAGCCTGGAGAACAAGCACCCTCGTATAAACTGGCCCAGCCACGACAATGACAACCGTGATGGGGGTTTTCAGATTTCCTTTGAGATTTCAGACAGGCGCTCACCACGTAATTAAGGCCGGCCTTGAGTTCGTGGCGATCTTCCTGCCTCAGCCTCCCTAGAGCTGGGCATACCGATGGGCACCACCACAGCGGTTTCAGGGAGTCGTTCTGCCCGGTGTATCCTTGCGTCGCAGCAGGAGACTCAGGCTGGGCGCTGGGTGGCGCTGGCTCCCGAGACGACGACACGCGACCCCGGGCAGCGGCCTGGGGTCTGACCGCGCTGTCGGGGGCGGGCTTCGCGCCCTTCCTCGCGGTGTCTCGCATGCTCGGTCCCCAGCCACCGTGTGTCACGTGAGCGTCCGGAGATGCCACCAAACACGCGAGGGTCGCGGGAGGTGCCCTTCAGATCCCCGCAAGCCAGGCGTGACGCGCGCCTGTAAGCGCAGAACTCCGGAGGCTGAGACAGGAGGGTTGCAAGTTTGAGATCAGCCTGGGGGATTTAGCGAGACTGTCTCAGAAACCGAACCGAACCGAACCAATCATCAATCCCCGCCTCAAATTTCGAAAGCAACCCCGCGCGCCATTCCGGGCTGTCGCCACCAGGGGGCGCGGGGACCCCGGTGCCGGGCGGCGGGAGGTTTGCGTTTCTACCGGTGCTCGCGGCTCTGGGTCTCCAGAGGAGAATCGCTTTGCTCCTTGGCGCCCAGCCAGCTCCGCATCCGCACCGGGTGTGGAGGCTGAGGCAGGAGCATCTCCGGAAGGTCCAGGTCAGCCTGGGCTACAGTGAATTCATGGACAGCGAGGCCCTGTCTCAAAACACAACAAAAAGCATGAAGGACAGTGGCAAGAGAATTTGGAACGTGTCTATCATACCTCAGGGCGCAGCCTGAGGGGGCCGTGCTACCCTGACCGCTGGGCAGGCAGCTGCAGGGCCTGTGTCCCCTCCTGGACCCTGGCAAAGGCGTCCTGGTGGCTTCTTGTCACGGCAACAGTTCTTGCCTCAGGTGTCAGCTTAGTTCCCAAAATCCCTGAGGCTGGGGAAATAGACAGGCGGCTGGATGTGGCCACACATGCCCGTTACCCCAGCAGGTAGGAGGCTGAGGCAGGAGGATCATGAGTTCAAGGCCAGCCTGGGCTACACAGCAAGAGTTTGTCTCAAAAAGCCAACCAACAGAATCAGACACATAAAAAGAAACCCAGAATTCCAAACTGTAACTCAATGTTGCCTAGAAGTGTTGGAGATCCTCTCTGCCCGCAGCCCGCCATGAGGCCCTGCGGGCCACCTGGGCTGTGCCCAGTGTCACCTGCCATCTCTCTCAGACGTGTCCAGCCTCACGCGGGACTTGTGCTCCTTGGTCCCCGGAAGGCGAGGGATGCAGGCCATCTGGTGGCTGCACATCTGGGGAAGGACCAGGGGCTGCGGTAAGCTGACATCAAGCCCAGGGTGGTGGCTCCCTCTCACCCTGTAGCCTCAGCACTGTGGGAGGCTAAGGCAGGACTACGAGTTCGAGCCCAGCCTGGCAACCCTGTCTCTGAATAAAAACAGTTTAAAGGGGGGGGGCATAGCTCGGGCAAAGGCCCTGGATTCGGCCCCTGAACCACAACAGTGAAGCAAAGCCCCGTCTCATCTGCAGATGCGCGGCACCAGGAGGCCGAGCCCCGGACGTCCCCTCTGCCCAGGGAAGGCGACCATGGCTCCCACAGGGCCCAGGAGCCGGGCCCCAGATGTGGGTGCAAGGAACAGGACTTCGGGTGGGGGTGGGGCAGGGCCAGACATCCCCAGGAGGGGGACAGCTCGCCCCTCCCTCCTTCCCGCGCTGGGGACGGGGCTCTGGACTCCTCGCTCACACTGAGCCACCGCCGTGGCCCCCTTTTACTTAAAAAATAGCTGCTAAAACCAGGCATGGTGGTGCAGGCCAGTGATCTCAGCACTCAGGAGGCTGAGGCAGGAGGATCACTGCAAATTCAAGGCCAGCCTGAATTACCCTGTCTCAAAAAAAAAAAAAAGAAAGCTTATGAGTCTAGCAGAGTTTGTGCATGAAGATGATGTCATTAATCTTGGTGACAGTTTTTGGTCTGGGTCTTGTCTTTAGTCTTAATCTTCGCCCTGTGGGCAGAGGAGGTGAGATAAGGGTTTATCTCTGTGGGAAATCCCCAAAGGGCAGTGCCAGGGACGGGATCATCTGGTCTCCGCTCCTCCCTTTGGGACCTTGCGACTCTAGCCGCGGTGATGTGGCTCCTCCTTGCCTGCCTGCCTGTCCCATCTCTGTCCCCGGGCTGCCCGGCTCCGGACGGTTTCTCACCTACCCAGCCACAGAGCCACCTGGGGCCACACCAGGGGTCGGTGACACCGTGAGTTCATGGGATGACACTGGACTGCTGGCACTGACACTCCTGGACTTGTTTCGTGTCCGCGGGAATGTTTGTTTGTTTTTGAGACAGGGTCTCGCTATGCAGTTCAGGCTGGCCTTAAACTCACTTTGTAGCTCAGGCTGGTCTTGAATTTACAACGATCCTCCTGCCTCAGCCTCGAGTGCTGGGATCACAGGCGTGGCCACCGTGCCATGTTACTGTATAGAAACTTGTCGTCCCTAACAGCTTTCTAAAGAGTAATGTTTGGGGGGTGCTGGGGAGCGACTGCAAGGGCCTCTTGGGTGCTGTGCGTGCGAAGCAGCGGCTCGGGCCCCGCCCGACAGTCAGCCGGGCACAGGCGGCCGAGGGCGGGGTTCACCGGATCCCCCGGTGACCTCGGCATAGCGCTCCTCAGGGACGCAGGCGGCTTGCAGCCCGCGCCCTCTTGTTGGAAATGCTGATTTTTTTTTTTTCAGTTTTAATCTCTTTCCTTCCTGTGTGTTTCAGAGGGAGAGGGGGGAAAACGAGAACAAAAGCGGGGAGTTGGAAGCTGCGAACTCGGGGTTTGTCTGACCCTCTTTGTTTGCGTTTCCTATTCTTGGTCTCTTTTGAAAACATTTCAAACAGCATTTGCTTTGTTTTTGAGGCAGGATCTGGCTGTGCGGTTCAGGCTGCCCTTGAATTCACTGCGTAGCTCAGGCTGGCCTCGAATTCATGGCGATCCTCCTGCCTCAGCCTCCCGCGAGCTGGGATTACAGGCGCGCGCCACCGCGCCTGGCTTTCAGCAAATGTTTGCAACACTTTCCAGCTCGGCACGTCTGCCCGCGTGTCCGGCCCCCGGACCCCAGGCGGAGGCTGGCCACCTGCCGCCTGGGGGCGTGTGGGTGTCACCTGGGGCGCGCCCTCTCCAACCCCCGTCCCAGGCTGCGAGTCCCTCGTTCCGGACGAGGCAGGAAGGCTCCGCGCGACTTGAAATTTCGCTACCTGCGGTTCCCCAGGGACGCACGCGACGCCTCCGCCCCGCGGTCCCCGCCCCACCCCGCGTCCCCGCCCCGAGGTCCCGGCGACTCCAGCCGCGAGTTGCGCGCCGCGCGCCAGAGCCCGACGCACCATGGCCGGGGAGGAGCTGGCGGGGAAGCTGCAGCGCCGCCTGCGGCCCGAGGACGCCGGGGAGCCCCGCGCCGCCCCGGACCCCGCGCCCGCGGCCGGTGCCGACGCGGAGCTGAGCGCGCAGCTGAGCCGCCGCCTGCACCTCGCCGAGGGCGCGGCGCCGCCCCGCCGCTGCCGGGTCTTCAACCCCTACACGGAGTTCCCCGAGCTCAGCCGCCGCCGCCTCAGGGACCTGGAGAGCATGTTCCGGAGGTGAGCGCCCGGGCCCTGGAGGCGCGCGCGAGGCTGGGGCCGCCGGGGCCGCGTGGTGGGAGGGGGTGCTCGGGGGCGCGGGGCCCCGGTGCGCTCCCCTCGGCCCGACGCCGCCGGGCCCCGCGCGCTCCCGTCGACGGCTGCGCGGTGGTGCAGGTAATGGAGGCAGCGGGGACCCCGCAGCTGGAGTCCCCCAGTCCGAGCCCGGCTCCGGAGAGCCCGGTCCCGGGATCCCCGCCCCGCCTCCACCTGCTGCTGCTGGATCCGCTCCGAGAGCCTCAGCTCCCCGCCTGGCCGCGTGCTGACCGTCCGAGGGGCGCAGCCTGCAGGTGGGTGACGCGCCTCGGGGCGCCACCGAGTTTGCCCCCTTCCCAACCGTGGCCCACCGGGCACTGGAGGGGCGCTGGTTACCCAGGCCCGGAAAGAGCGGCTGCACGGAGGGACCCACTGGTCACCTGGTGGCCTGGGCCTCGGGTGCCTCCTCTGGAGAGGGGGCCGCGGGGCCCCTGCCTTTCAAGGCCCGGACGCATCTTGCACACCGTGAGGCCCCAGTCGAGCTATTAATATTATTTCCAGAATTGGGTCGAGACCGGAAGAGCGGCTGGGGGGAGCGGAGGCCGTGGCCAGGTCAGCTTTGGGTATCTTCAGAAGCGCGTGGGTTGCGGGGTTCTATATAAAGGCGCTGTGGCCGGCAAGCGCCCCCTGCCTCATCCTTGGCCCTTGATTTTTCCCCGGGAGCGGGCACCGTTTCCTGGGTCTGCGTTGGGTGCAGGCGACTGGGCAGCGTAGGAAGCTGGCCCTGGGGCGCAGGTTTGTCAGAGCCTGTGATGCCTCTGGGGTGTGCGTTTCGGGGAGTCCTCCCCGCGTCCCGAGGTGTGTACTGGAGACTGAACTCACAGCTACATTCCCAGCTCATTTAGATTTTTTGGAGATGGTTTTCTAAGTTTGCTCAAATTGGGCTCGAACTTGGCAGCTTCCTTCCTCAGCCTCCTAGAGCGCTGGGATTTCGGGCTGGCACCACCACACGCCCGCGTGCAAAACACACTTTTCGGAAGGACAAGCTTGTGAGTTGGCTGCCCTGGGTGGCATTGGTGAGGGAGCAGGGAGAGGTGGGGGAATGGAACTGTGTGCTCTGCCCCCCCCCAGCTGCTGCCCGTCTGGGTGTGGCTTCGCGCCTGCCTTTGCCGTCAGAATCCTAGGCCGGGTCTTCTGTCGCTTGCGACCCCACTTGGCATAAACAAAAGAATTCTTTGGCTCCTGAAACTGAAAGCCCAGCACTGGCCTCGGGTGTGGCCGGGTCGCTGCTTGAGCTCCTGGAGTCCGGTGCGAGGGGGTGGACAGAGCGGCCCCAGCAGCGCCCTTGGCGTGCCCACTTTATGAGGAGTGGCTTTACCACTGCTCGGCATTGGCTGTGAACCAGTTCCTGTGGCCAGGCAGATTCCTGGTGCTCACTGGCCTGGTGCCCTTCTCCCTGAAAGGAGGGGTGCAGGCCTCCAGGGTGGAGTTCCAGACCCTGCACCCCCTAGTCTGTGTCCTTGAGGCTCTGCACACCCTGTGTAAACTGGAATTTAGGGAGGCTGAAGCAGGAGGATTTCAGGTTTGAGCTTGGTCTGGGAAAATTAGCAATTTAGGAAGATCCTGTCTCTTAAAAGAAAAGCCGAAGGAAGGTGAGCGTGGTGCACGCCTGGAGTCGCTGCACTTGGGAGGCTGAGGCGGGAAGATCACCATGAATTCAAGGTCAGCTTGAGCTACATATTAAGCTCAAGGCCAGCCTGGACTGCACAGTGGAACCCCACTTTCCGAAGTGTGCCAGGCCTTGCAGGGCTGGGAGTGGGGAAGAGGAGCCGAGCAGGGCTTCCTGGGCTCCTGGAGGTGCTTGGGCGGCTCCTGTCCCCCCGACCTACCTGTGGGCATCAGCAGGCTGGGGTGAATGATGCTTGCAAAGCCTTAGCGCAAGACCAGGACCCTGGAGCTCCAGTCACGGTTCCGTCCTTCACGCTGAGGTCTTTACTTAGTTTATTTATTTATTCTTTAGTCTGGACACAGGCGCCTGCAAAGTGGGGAAGTTACCCAGCCAGACTTCAAACGTGTGCTCGTCCTGCCTCAGCCTCCCAGAGTGCTGAGACTGTACACGGGCTACAGACAGCAGGCCCTGTCTCACGCTGTCCTTCTGTTGTGGAACTGCTTTGTGGAACCAGCTCCGGAGTGGGTGGGGGCTGCGGTTTGAGCTGTGTCTGTGCTGGGGCTGGGCTGCCCGGCCAGGCCCGGGTATCGGTGTCCTGGGGCCACAACCGGGGAGCTAACTCCGGCGGAACTGCCTCTGTCTTTCTTTGGGAATGGAGAGGTCTAGAATGGAGGAGCGTCACCGGGGCCCGCCTGCTCTGGGGAGACCCTTCCTGTGTCCTCCTCCCTTGAATGGCTTCTGGCCATGCTTGGCATCTCTCCAACCCTGTCTTGTTACCTGGTGTCCCCTGGTCTTCATGTGGCCATTGACAAGGCCACCAGTTAACAGATCTAGGACCCACCTGAGTCCAGTGTGACTTCAGTTTTGGAGGCAGTTATGTAGCTCAGGCTGCCCTTGAACTCACTGTGTAGCCCAGGCTGGCCTTGAATTTGAGATCCTCCTGCCTCAGCCTCACCAATACTGAGACAACAGGAGTGCACCGGGACACCGGGCTCCGGCCCTAATTCAAATGTGCTAACCACAAAACAAAAGCGGGAGACGGGAGCCCCACCTGAGTCCGCAGTGCCTCCCATTTGCAAGAATTCCCTTCTCAGCAGTTTCTAGATTTGCGTTCTGATGTCGCCTCCGCTCCCTCGGTACACGGGCAGGGTGAAACCCGAGTGGACCAGAGCGCACAAAGCTCACCCATTCATTCTTCCCAAGGGCCCGGGGCTGGATAGATTCGTGCAGATACTGCCAGGCACGCCTCGGGCTTCTCAATGTGATTTTCCGATTGTGAAGTATTTGGCTTCGGGATCGCCTATGTTTGCAAGATTTAAGAAAAAAAAAAAGCAGACAAAGGATGAATCCTTCAAAGCCCGCAGGCTTCCTGAGTCCTTGGAGCGGGTGTCCAGCTTGGTGGCCCCAGGCGTGGACACAGGAGCTTGGCTCCTAACCAGTGTGCCCCGGCAGGAGAGACTGGAAGCAGAGAAAGTCCCTTCCACTTCCAAGTGTGTCACTGGGCGCCCTTGCCAGGAGCACAGCGGCCTGATTCCAGCGGAGGGCGCGAGGGCCAGAGAATCTGACTCTTGCGGGTGTCCGGGGCGAAACTGAGCCGGCCGAGGCCCAGGCTGGACAGGAAAGTGAAGCGAGCTGGGCCCCGAGGCAGGGAGGTGGCGGGGCAGTGCAGCTGCAGGCGCAGCGCGGCCGCGGGTTCCACTCAAGGCCTGGGCTTCCATTTCCAGAAGCGCGAGGGTAGCAGCGGCCCCTTGAATTAGGGCCCCTTGATGCTTATCCTGAGGTCATGGACACACTGCCAGTGCCACAGGCCCCCTGGCAAAACGCCGAACAGGGGACTTCTTCCTCTCTTACCGTTTCTCTCCCAGTTTTTCTTCTCTTTTTTTTCTTTTTGGGGTACTAGGAATTGAACCCAGGGAGTACATGCTACATTCCAGCCATTATTATTATTCTGATATTCGAGATATGGTCTCTATAAATTGTCCAAACTGGCCTCTGATTTGGGACCCTCCTGCCTCAGGCTCCTGAGTGCCAGGATTACGGGCCTGTGCCACCACACCCGGGTTGGCTTTGTTTAAAACAGAGTCTCGCCCTGTAGTCCAGGATGAATTTGAACTCACTACCCCGGCCTGGCCTCCAGCTTTCCATGGTCCTGCCTCAGCCTCCTGAGGGCTGAGATGTCATCGATTGACTTTAGTTATGGGAAGATGGGGCCAAGGGTGTATCCCAGTGGCAGACAGAGCCCGGGTTTAGCCTGCGGCCCCCCGCTTTGTCCCCCAGCACTGAGAAGGAGAGAGCTCGGGCAGGTGCGGGCAGGACTGGCGGTGTCCTGCTCCCAGGACAGGCAGGAGCGAGGAGCGGGACCTCTTCTGATGCAGCTGCTCCGACAGCAGCGACTCCTGAGCCCGGAGCGTCCAGTGCCGGGCTGGACATTGCACACTGGCTGTTGGAACCGGGGCAGGACCATGCTGGTCCTGCTTCTCAGGGCAGCTCCCCCCAGGCCGGCGTCCACCTGCCAGCTCGCAGGATGCGGGCTGAGCCTCAGAGCGAGGGGAGCCCCAGGCGGCATTGGGGTGCCGGCTTCCCTCTGCGCAGCGAGGGGGTTCCCTGCTTCCCATCCGATCACCCCCCCAGTCTCTCCCACCTCGAGTCTTTTGAGAACTCGATGGATGGCACTTTGAGAAGAAGGGATGAAAAACAGTTACTAAGGCTTTACACTGTGCAGAAAAGTTCTCCCCCATTCCTTCGTGATCAGCTTGGAAGAAGAGCCTGCCTGCCTGCTTTTCTCTCTGTCTCTGTCTCTTTTCCTGTTTTTTTTGAGACAGGGTCCCCTTATGTGGTCTAGGTTGGCCTCAAACTCTTACGGATCCTCCTGCCTCAGCCTCCTGAATTCAGGGGGCCACAGGCGTGTACCATCAAGTCCAGCTGTTCTGTTCTTCCACTGCAGTGTGCGAGGGAAGATGTGGTTTGCGAGCGTGGTTTGGTCTGCAGATGCGGGAAGCCAGCCATCCTGGCAGGAATCGGCCTCCCAAACCTGGTGACTGCGAGGGTGGCTGGGGTGACATTCACTGGGACGGCCTCCGGTGCCAACGGCTAAATAGTGGAAGCCACATGGGACCCTGTGGTGCCTCAGTTGCCTGGGCAGAGAGGCAAGGCCAGAGGTCTAGGCCCCCAGAGCTGCCTCCGAAGGTGCGTGCTGGGCAGGAGCAGGAACCTCGTCTTCTGGTGGTGGTTTGCGTGCTCCCGAAACCCCAGCACTGTTTTGTTTGCTTTGTTTTGGTATTGGGAGTCAAACTCAGGACCTTGCAGTTACCAGGCAGGCATTTATGCCGCTGAACTACATCCCCAGCCCCGCAGCACTATTTTTTATTTTTTTCCTCTAAGTTTAAGGCTTAAAGCCCCAGGCTGGGCTCAGACTTGCAGTCCCCTGCCTCAGCCTCCCAAGGGCCAGGATCACAGGTGCACGTCCCCACCCCAGCTGGTGTGCTTCCCAGAGCCCCGGCCCATCCGTGCTGCTCTGTCCTGCATTAGCTTCGAGGCCGCGGGCACCGTCATGGGATGGCACACCCTGGCCTGGCTGACCGCCCAGGCCAGCCTTGGACTCGCCGCCCTTCTACCTCACGAGTACCAGACTTGGATGTGAGGCTTGGGGTCTGCAGGCCGGGCGGGGGCGCCCATCACCAGAGCCTCTGAAGGCTTTTCTTGGGGTGCGCACTCCCCTTTCGGTCTTTCCTTTTCTCCAGTGCTGGATGGCGTGGGGCTGGGTGGGACGCCTGTGTGACCATTCCCACGGTGGCACCCTTTCCAGGGATGCCCTGCTCCAACCTGGCTTTCCATGCCCGTCCCTGCGCCCCTTCTGTCTCTGGGCACTGTTACTCCCCCTCCCTGGCACCCCAAACCTTCGCCCTGCCCCTCGAGAGTCATGGCGGCCCCCCCTCGCCAGGAGGCCGTGGCTGCGGTTTCGGCACACGCCCGCGTCCTGTCTGCTGCGATGGCTTTGACCTCGCCTGGCGCCACCGCCCGCTGCCCGAAGGCCGGGCCTTGGCCTCGTGGCGAGACTGGGCTGCAGGCGACCGCAGCAGCCCTCTCGGGGCCAGCGGAATCTGTGGTGGGATGGGGCCCGGGCGGAGATGGGGTGACCCCGGACAGTGGCCCTCACCCCAGTGGGTGGTGCAGCCGCCTGGTCTCTGCCCAGGGCCGTCCCTGCCAGCTGGCAGGGGGCGGGAGGGTGCTGTCATGAGCCTCTGTGCGCTCCGGCCTAGCCCGGCCCGCTGGAGCTGCTGAGGGACCCCACCCTTTACCCCAGGCTGTGCCTCCCCCAGCACTGCGCATGAACCTGCATCGTGACTGGGGTTAGCTTGTGTCAAAAATATTGGGCTGCTGCCAGCCCCAGCTCTTTGCCTGTTGGGTTCTGGTGAGATCCACTTGCCCTGGATTGTGCCAGCTTGGTCTTTGCCCCCTCTCTGAATGCCTGTGCCCCTCCCCTAGAGCCGATGACTTATCTGTTTATTACTTATTTACTTTGAGACAGGGTCTCACGGTGTCGCCCAGGCTGGGCTGGTCTTATGCTCGCAGTGATCCTCCTGCCCCAGCCTCCCAGTGCTGGGATTACAGGTGTGTGCCAGCGTGGCTGGCTTGAGATGAGTTCTTTAGGTGAGTGAAGCTAACCCTCTGACCTCCTCCTGCTGTCCCCATGGCCATCCCAGGCCCAGGGACAGGACAGGCGCCTTGGCCTCCGTAGAGGTTTCTGAGCTCTTCAGGCTGCAGCGAG
>PVJX010010468.1:0-56931 GCA_004027295.1 Dolichotis patagonum
GCTCCTGATGTCACGTGGCAGCTTCAGACAGGAATGGGCTGCTTTGGTCTCCTTGGCTTTGGGGCTGAGCCTCCTCCTTAGCCTTCCCAAGCCTCAGTCCTTGTGGACTGTGCTTGGAAGTCACCACAGGGGGGTTATGTGGCCTTGATACACACAGGCCCTTGAAGATAGGAAGGAAATCTGTGCGCCGACTGTGGTGGGCACCCATTGTCCCAATCAACGCCTTAGCAAGTTTGTGTGACCACTGCCAAGTTCACAGACGAGCTGACAGGCTCAGGAAAGATAAGCAGGTAGGATCGCCTGGCTCCAGCGGCTCATCTTTGTGCCTTCCCACCATCTGTCTAGTTTTCTTAAAATTCGCTCGTTCATCTCCATGACCGACATTTCTGAAGTGACCACCGTGTCCTTGGCACCGTTTCGGGGTCTATTGTCCAGCTGGTCATTTTTACTTCTTTCACTCAGGGAGGGCCAAGTCCAAAAGTGAAGGGCATACGAAAAGCTCTTTGTTCATTCGAGTCCTGAGCTACAGGGTTGGGTCTTGGATTCTTATTTTTTAAGAACCTCACATGTTGGTGGAAAACGCTCTTCTCATTTTCTGCCTCTACGATGCTGCTAAATTCTTCACTGGATTTATTTCAAAGTAAAAAGAAGCAGCAAAGATTGCGACTCTTATGCTGTAGTTGCTCTTTTTAACTCAATTACGTTTTGACAATTCGGAATGGAACTCAGGGGCATGTCTTTGTTTAAGCTGTAGGCCGTGCATAGGAACAGTCAGCCCAAGGTATATGGCTAGTGTCAGGGCTAACAATCTTTGACAAGGGCATTTAGCGGTTGTAATTCAAATCTAATTCAGAACATCTTAGCGCCGGACCTGTCAGGCCCTTGAAATGCACTGTAACTACAAAACCAAGGGCAGCAGTCCCAAAGCCAGCTCTGTGCGGCCTCAAGTTGATATGTCAACAAGAACAGTTACAATTAGGGATTCTTTCAAGCATACTAAACTAATTTACAGTACTCTGGAAAAGTGGGAAAAGGACCTGAGGCTTAAAATCCCAGGACTTCTAGATTTCAAATCCACAGCACATAAAAATACAATTAGAGTTCGGCACAAAATAGTGCAGGCTTGCGTCTGCCCTTTTGGTCGTGTGAATACTTTTTGCCCTTAAAAATAGATATGCTTAAAAACACATGTATGTATGTAGTTAAAACACAGTAATAACAGTTGACTCCCAACCACTAAAAAAAACCTCCCTGTCAGGTCTTATTAGGATCATGTTGTGGGTTTGCTGAACCCTAAATCGGCAACACACCTATTTATTATTTGTGGATGCTGCTTGTAATCGAATCTGTCTTAATTGGGGAGTGTTTCTTCTTGAGAGGGTTCCCCATTTAGCCACAAAAGCACCCAAAGTGCATGTGGCCTGGTTAGGGTGAGTTGGAATAAGGAGCCTCACTGGAAAAAAAAAAGGACGGGGACACGGCTGGCCATTGGACACAGACAGGATTATGGCAACCAACATGTAATTTTACCATCAAGATAAAACAGGGCTCGATTTTAAAGCACTCTGGTGATTCGAGGCAGCTGTGCACTTTTAAAAGGCACTGCCTTCCTCGGTGCTAGGACAAAGGCTAATGGGAATGTTTGCAGATTTCGCTTTTATGATTTATCTACTTTTTATGCACAACAATATAGACCCTCCACCCGGGGGACTCGTAAATGTGATTTTACTTCCCAAATTACAAAGCTAGTCAGTTATTCGGGAATGAGTCACTCATTCAAAAGTGTCGGTAATGTGATGTGTTAACCATCAGGAAATTTTACACCAATTGGAATTATAAACACCAGATTTAAAAAAAGAAAGAGAAAAAGTGAAAAGAAAAAGCAAATCTTAGCGGGCAGTTAGCTCTATTTATTAATGGGGACTCCTGTTAGGAGCGCCGTTTGGGGAAGGCAGATGGAGGAACATGTGTGTTGGGCTTTTTTCCTTTCTTTCTCGTCTTCCTATTCCCATCCCAAAGCTAGTTCTTTGAATACATATTTGTCGGCAAGGTGGAGGTGGCTGGTGAGCCACCCAGGTCAGTGACCGAAGGGATGCTGCCCCACATGAGGTCCCTTATCACCTGAGGTGGGTTGGGAACCGGGTCATTGGATGAGCAGTGCTGTTCCAGTGGACCTGAGTCTTGAGGACTCTTGAGGAGCCTTTTATGGGATCTTTGCTCCATCCGCAGAGAGCTGACCACGCTCTTGCTGACCCTGGTGGCTCTGACTTGCTCCCGGCATCCTACGCTGTCCCTTGTGGGCCAGGCTCCCAGTGAAGTGTAGTCTGGTGGTGGGAAGAGCACGTCATTGGAAAGGTTTAGTTGCACTGATTGATCACAGTGGAAAGCAGAATGGAAAACCACGGTGGCCCTGTCCCGAAGCTGTTCCCAGAACACCAGGGTGAATCAGGATCGGACAACCACAGTGTCAGCTGGGCAGGGCCCTGGAGCACTTCTCGACCCCACGTTCTGAAGGCCCAACCGCTGGAGGCTTGGAGAGTAACTCGCTTTGATCTCTTTGTGCTGGGCATGGGCAGGTATGGATTCCAGCAGGCAGAAGGCAGCCTCCAGGGCAATCCTGATGCCCAGGCGCACTGGCCTTTCCAGAAAGCGGATATGGAAATCTCTATCCTTCAGAAACACTTTATTGAGAGGGCTGTATTTGTAAGTGGGTCAAATTCTTCCAACTGCTGTTCATCTACAGAATTTGGAGGCATATGGGCGTGTCTGGAAGATTATAAAATGGTATACACCCACTGGGTGTGCTGGCTCACACCTGTCCTCCCAGCATTTGAGAGGTTGATTCAGGAGGATTGCCATGAGTTCAAGGCCACTTGAGCGAGACCTTCAGCAAAACAAACAAACAAAAAACTGGAATGCTCACTTTTATAGTCATTAGAAAAAAAATTAAAAAAGAAAGCACAGTACATAATTTAGAAAGGTATTTTAAACAAGTAGTTAAAAGCAAGAACAAAAAATCAATTATTACAATTACAATGCAATAAAGGGTTAAATCTCATTGCTAAATTGGATGCAAAACAAAACAGAACCAACAAACGAAAAATCCCAAACTGAGCTCTAGGCTTAACCCTATGACATGCACATAAAGCAAAGCAGCTCAGAAAGTTTAAAGGGGGTGTGTTCTTTTCAGAAGTTTTAAAGAAGAAAAAAAATTAAGACCCACAAAAAATGACAGAGGGTAAATTTCAGCTGACAAAATCTGCAAAGAAAACAAAATCCCAAAGTTTTAGGGGAAGAACTTGACTAAAATTAAAATTTTGAAAACAAAAACTGTTTATAAAGCAAAGAGAAATTAGCACAAACATAATAACAGTAGGAAAATGTAATACATATCTCAGTCACTTAAGAGCAAGTAGACAGGGCTGGGGATTCAGCTCAGTGGCATAAGCACTTGCCTTGCAAGTACGCAGTTGTGAGTTTGATCCCCGGTACCAAAAAAAAAAAAAGCAAGTAGGCAGAACCCGGACGATGGAAGATAAGAACCATCTATGGGAAAATGGTGGAATAAAGGCCAGCAGCTGATTGCAGCCTCTCTAGGACCTGGAATCCAGACCCCTGAAAAACAGCAATTTAGCAAAGAGAAAGGAAAAGAGCTCTGGGAATCAGTAAAGAGTCAATAGGAAAACTAGGAATCACAGACTGAAGACAGCCCAGAGAAGACAAGGAAGCGGTCTAGACCACGAGCCGCAGCTCCTGGGGCGGGGGACCAGTTTCTACAGACGCAGAGACAAACACTGGATCTGAAGCTGTAGCCCCAAGAATAGCCAGGTGTAAACTGCGCAGTGTATGATTTTACTCTGAAAGTGACTCCTTCTGTGTCTCCGGCCAGCACTGCAGAAGAAATCCATTGCAGCGTTAGGAGTGATGATCGGGAGCCATTTCGGGAAGGAGTTAGTTGTTCAAGACTGAGCTACTCTGGGAATCGAAAGTCACAACATAACTTTACTTCCGAGTTTCTGGGGTCACCTTGTCACGAGGGCTGGGTGGGAGCTGGCCATGCAACGCAGTCATGGAAAGGAGGGAAGCCGTTGACCCCAAGAAGTTTACACAGCTGCGAGCTTAGTTAGGGAAGGACACGAGGACATGGTCGTTGTGTCCTCTGTGCTGAGACTCCAGGCCAGGCTTTCTGAGGGGGCCTCCCTGAGGGTGGGAAGGTGCTTGCATTAAAGCCAGCAGACTGCTTGTACCTCACCCCCAAACTCATACCCCGCCTGTGTCCAGCACAGAGCTCAGTGACCTGTTTGCTTTCCCCACCTGATGACGTGATCGAGACTACGCCTGGGCTCAGATGGTTACCATGTCCGGGGCTGTGTGGGCAGCGGGGCCTCTGATGCAAAGGGGATACCTCATACCATACAGCTAGGCAGAGCCAGCAGTGGCTTGGGGTGCACAGATGGGTACCGCCACAGCAAACAGGAACACCAAGACAACACCAGGATTTGGAGGCAGATTTATTTACATCGATGGGCACTGATTGGGATCATTCGTAAAATACCAGGCCCTGATCTCTGGTGGTCTGGGGCTTATATGGGATAAGTGAGCAGGAAGTTCAGAGGCAGAACAGTTGTCAATTGAGGACTGGTTTATACAGTGTGCATCCTAGTGACCAGCTGTGCATCACAGTGATGCCGTTTTTAAGAGACAGGAGCAATGGGAACTGGGACAGGAACTGTTTCCTGGGCAACTAGGAAACTAAAATATACTGGCTGGGTGGAGAGTGTTTTCTGTTACAGTAGAGCACTAAGAGACCCTGGAGTGGACGCAACTCAAAGGCAGAAACCACCCCACTGATAGATCCCACCCAGCAGGAGAGGTGGCACTGGACTTGGATAGACAGGCACAGAATAGTGGGGTGCAAGCAGAGTAGGCCCTAGTTAAGACTCGTTACTCTCCCCCATATCTGGTGGGTTCCAAAGCTATAGGCCCTGGAGAGAAAACACTCACACTAGCATAGAGAGTCATTTTTTAGATTTCTCGTTTTCTTTGTTTTGGGAGTTCTTCTTCTTCTTCTTCTTCTTCTTCTTCTTCTTCTTCTTCTTCTTCTTCTTCTTCTTCTTCTTCTTTCTTCTTCACTTCCCCATTTTTCCTTTCTTTTGTACTTTGTTTTAATATTTTCTTTTTTCTGCACGTTTACCTAATTCTATTAACTTTCTCTTATTTTTTAATTGCATTCATCTCACTTCTTGTGACTCTTCATATTTCTTTTTTTAAAAATCTTACTTTCTTCACCCTCCATTTTACTCTCCCCATCCCCTCCATTTTTATTATTATAACAAAGCTTTACTAAGCTTTTATTTTTATTTTTAGGTACTAGGGTTTGAACTCATGACCTTGTATTTGCCAGGCAGGCGCTGTGCCACTGAGCTAAATCCCTGGCTTCTTTTTACTAAATTTTTAAAACATTTAGTTGACTAAATGCTATTATTGCTCAATTCTTTTTCTGTCGTGAATGGCTGTACAGTTGCTGCACTGAGTAGGTATTTACTGTGTGTCATATTTGGCTTGTCTTTGTGCCTGTGCTATTCTATTTTTAAGGGTGGCACACTGGCAGCTTTTTATTGGTTCTTATGGCATGTCAGTATCCAGTTCATCTGTGACTTTGCCATTGCTGCTAATTTCTTTGCTGTTGCTGCTGGTGGCATAATTGCTGATGTTAACTGTGTTCTTACTGTATGCTAATATCTGTTCTGTCTTTGTGTCATCAACATTACTGCAGTTCTTTCTTCTCTGTGTTATGAGGAGGATAAACAACCCCTCCCAGAAGAAAGTTGGACACTGAGAAAATCTTCAAATATTATGCTGAGTTGGTTGAAGAGAGGTATAAACCCCAAAATATAACAGGGACACAGGTTCTGACAGTGAGTTGAGGCCAACCTGAACTACATTGCGAGACCCTGTCTAAAAAATTTTCCAAATCTAGAGAAATGATATTCAAGTATAAGAGGCATATAAAGTCAGAATTTTTCCACCGTAAGTGATCTTCAACCTGCAGCACAAAAACATTAGAAGTACAGTGGTTCCTTACTTCACGAACTTAATTTGTGCCACGATTTTGGAAAAAATGGCCCACATGTGTGTTTCTGCAGGGCAAGATGGCCGGGGTCATGTTTGTCACCTGAGGCAGAGTTTGCGAACTAAAGCAAAATTTTGCCAAATGCTCCTGTTTGCAAACCAACTTGTTTGCAAACAAAAGAGTTCAGGAACCAAAGTACTGCTACACTAAACAGCAAGGCAGCAAGATGCCTCCCAAACACTTAGCTCTCCAAAAGCTGATCTCATGCACACTGAAATTACAGGCAAGGAACTCAAAAAATAGAATGGTCAAAGTGCTTGAAAAGCTCAAAGAAGAAACATGTGAACAATTTCATAAGATGTTTAGCAAGCTTAAAGAGGATTCTATTAAACAGATAAAGGATTTTACTAATAAGATGTTTGATGAGCTTGAAGAAGAAATAAACAATATACTAATTGAGTTAAACAAGACATAAATGACCACTTTGGTAAAGAATTAGAAATTATGAAAAGAAAGCTAGCAGAAATACAAGATATAAAAAAAATTTGATGGAATTCATGAATAGCAAATTTGACCAATATGAGAATGAAGTATCAGAAGTTGAACACAAGGCAGATATAGTAGGTCATAAATTCAGTGATACCCTAAAAACAAGACACCAAGCAAACTGGATCCAACAGCTAATAGATGACTCAAAAAAATAATCAGAGCTGGGCATGGTGGAGCACACCTGTATTCCCAGCACTCGGGAGGCTGAGACAGGAGAATCACTTCGAGTTCAAGGCCAGCCTGGAATACATAGTGAGTTGAGGCCAACCTGAACTACACAGCGAGACCCTGTCTAAAAAAACAATACAAAACAAATAAAACAAAATATCAGAAGTATAGAAATAAAGGACGGGCTAGGGATTTAGCTCAGCGGCATAAGTGCTTGCCTTATAAGCGTGTGGTTGTGTTTGATCCCCAGTACCAATTTTTAAAAAAAGAAAGAACGAAAAGAAAAAGAAATAAAGGAAAAATTAGAAGATGACTTAAACAGTATAAATTCTTTATTCACTGAAATTACAGCAGAAAAATTTCCAAATCTAGAGAAATAATATTTAAGTATAAGAGGCATATAAAATCCCAAATAGTTACAGGCAGAAAAGAACTACACAACAGATCATAATGAAAATTTCAGAAGTTCAACAAAAGAAGAGAATACTAAAAGCTGTTAGAGAAAAGCAGCAAGTTACTTACAAAGGCAACCCCATAAGAATTATAGAAAAACATTTTTTTAGTACAAACCTTCAAAGTGAGGAGAGCTTGGAGCAAAGTTTCTCAAACCTTAGAAGAAAACAACTGTCAACCTGGACGTTTATAAATTGCAAAATAAGCCTTTAAAATTGACAGAGATAACGTTCCATGGCAAAAAGATCCTAAAGAAATGCATGACTGCTGAATCAGCATTGTGGAAAACATTTAAGGATATCCCAGACAGACACGAGGAGACCACCAGCACTAAAGAGCCCGAAGCAAAGTATACATCTGCTATGGTTTGTGTTCGGATGGCCTCCCTCCAACCCCGTGAAGCCTCATGCAGTCACGGAGGCAGCTGAATCCAGTGGTCGTGATTGGTTCATTGTCTAGCACTAGGATTGGTGTGAGTGCTGCTCCTGCCCAGGGGCAGGGACCTGGCATACAATATTAGGGAGGGAAGGAGGCATGCTTTTCCCCTTTTTGTCCTTTTCACTCTTGTCACTTGTGGCCACCATGAACAACTACTCCTTATCCATGTCACACTGTTTTGTAGCCAGATGAGTATGGACTGAAACCTCCAAAAACTGTGAGCTAAATAAACCTTTCCTTCTTTCATTTTGGGCATCAGGTATTTTGTCTCAGCAATGAAGGAAAAGCAACTGAGTCAACATCTAACTGGAAAAATAGTTAAACAAACAAAAAAACCCAAAGAAATCAACACTGGAAAAAACAATGTAATAACAATGAACACTTCACAATGGTAATTCTGTCTGTCTGTCTGTCTGTCTGACTGTCTGTCTCCCTGTCTCTCTCTCTCTCATTTGTTTGGTACTGGCAATCAAACTCACAACCTCATGCTTTCCAAGCAGGTGCATGTGCCACTGAGCTAAACCTCTGGTCCAGTAGTAACCCTGATAGCAAAGGTCTTAACTGCCTAATCAAAGAACACAGATTGGCAGATTGGATCAAAAAACCAAAATAACATATATTACCAACACACCTGATCCAAAAAGCTGACAGATTGAAGGTGAAAGTATGGAAAATGATACTCCATGCAACCAGAACCTAAAAATAACCCAGAGTAGCTATCTTATTTGCAGACCCAGTGGACTTCAAGCAAAAACTAGTCAGAACAGACAAAGGTGGCCACTGTGTACTGGTAAAGGAAGCAGTGCAGCAGGAAGAGATAGCAATGATAAGCATCTGTGCACTGAGTGTTGGCCCCGAACTTCATTAAACCAAAACTCTTGGACATAAAAAGACAGGTGACACCGTTGCAATCACAGCTGGGAACTTCCACACCCCACTCTCAGAATTAGACAGGTGAGCCACCCAAAAAATTAACAAAGAAATATTAGAGTTAAACTACATTGTTGAACAAATGGACTTAACAGATATCTATGAAGTGTTTCACTTAGCAACATAATGCACACTTTTTCAGCAGCATGTGGCCCTTGTTACAAAATAGAGCATCTCTTGGGCTTCTAGAAGGCTTAAATAGATACCAAAGAATTGAAAGAAAGCCCTATATGCTATTAGATCATAGTGGAATGAAGATAGACATCAACAGAAAAAATCACAGAAAGTATACAAATGAACACACAGAGATTAAACAACATGCACTGAATAATCAGTGGGTCACAGAAGAAATCAGAGAAAAGAAAAATGACAATGGATGGAAGCACAACATTCTAAAATGTATGGGACACAATGAAAGCAGTTCTAAGGAAGATGTTTATAGCTATGAATGCACACATTAGAGAACTGAGCAATCCTAAGTAAGTAGTCTAATGATGTAACTGAAGGTCTTAGAGAAACAAGAACAAGCCAAACTTAAAATTAATAGAAGGAAAGAAGTGATAAAGGTCAGAGTGGAAATTATGATACTAAGTCTAAAAAATAATACAAAGGATCAATGAATCGAAGAGTCATCTTTTGAAAAGATAAACAATATTGATAAACCTTTAACCAAAGTTGCAGAAAGAAAGAAGAAAGAAAGAAAGAAAGAAAGAAAGAAAGAAAAAAAAGGAAGTAAAAACCTACATCAGTTCACTGAGAAATGAAAAAAGACAAAATTAGAATGGACACAAAATCCAGCCAAAAGCCAGAGGGTTATAAAAAATGCTACTTTGAAGACATTATTCCAGGAAATTGTAGAGCCCAGAAGAAATGAGGAAATTTCTAGATGCATGTGAACTAGCAAAACTGAGCTAAGAAGATATAAAAATTCTGTGTAGAATAGTGACAATGTTATAGAAACAGTAATAAAAACTCTACCAATGGAGAAAAGCCCCGGACCCAGTGGACTCCCCACAGGGTTCTACCAGAACTTCAGGGGAGACCTAATGCCAATAATATTCCTCAGTCTCTTCAATGAAATTGAAAGGGTAGAAGGACTGCCAAACTCATTCCTGGAAGCTAACATTTTCCTGATATCAAAACTAAACAAAAAAGAAAAGAAAACTCAGGCCAATACCTTAACGAACAGAGTTGCAAAAATCCTCAAGAAGATACTGGCAAACAAAATGGAAAGACAGCATCTGTTGCTACGTAGGCGGAACCTATATGGTTCCCTATTGCCAAGAACTATTACCAAGAACTGATATGCAGGTTTAATGCAATCTTAATCAAAATACAGCAGCATTCTTCACAGAAGTTAAAATAAAACCCTAAAATTTATATGGAACCAGAAGAGACCCAGAATATCAAAAGCAAAATCCTTGGCAGCCAGAGCAAAGCAAGCATCACAATCCAGGATATCAAGTTATACTGCAAAGCTACAGCAGTTAAAACAGCATGGCAGTGACTCAGAAGCAGACTTACAGATCAGTGGAGCCGAATAGAGGACACAGAGACAACTCGAGGCACATTCAGCTGTCTGATCTTTGAGGAGGGGGCCAAAAAGATATGCTGGAGGAAAGACAGCCTCTTTATCACATGGTGCTGGGAAGACTGGCCATTTCCGACCCATATCTCTCACCATGTACTAAAATAACACCAAAATGGGTCAAAGATCTAGATATTAAAAAAGAAACACCGAGTCTACTAGAAGATGCATTAGATAAAACTCTTGAAGATACAGACATAAGAAATGACTGTCTGAACAGGACCCCAATTGTGCAAGAAATAATACCAAGAATTATATCAAATTAAAAAGCTTCTGCACAGAAAGGAAATGATTTGAGTGAAGAGACAACCTACAAAACAGAAACAGCATTTTGGGGAATCTAAGGATGGAGAGAGAAGGGGGGAGGAGGAGGGAGGGAGAAGGAAAAAGAACTCAGATGTGATGTGTGTGTGAACCAGCTCCTCATGGCGGATGTGTCTCCGGGTCACCCATGACCTGTTGTCCCAGAGTCATCAGCACGAAGCCGGGGATGGCAGGGAGGGCCATCTGGATACATCCTTTGCCAAATCTTTTGCCATAGAAGGTGTTATTCACAGGACCTGGAGTCGGGTGTGGCAGGAATCCTTGTTCTTCTTCAGTTGGCTGCATATCCACCACATAAGCTAATTTTAATTGCTAAACAGGAAAAACTAAAGATCAATAAACTCAGTGTTTGTGTCAAGAAGTGAGAAGGAAGTCTCAAACAAGGAAATGAAGGGGAAGCGGTCCCCGGAAACAGGGGCTGGAATGCTTTTTAGATTTTTTTGGCAATATGCTAGTGGATAATTTTTGAAGTATATGTAACACATAATACAAATAAAACTATGAAGCAATAGGTGAGAGATTGTATTTAATGCACTAGGAAGCAATCACTAAGCTGTCACAGTTGGCTTAAGAGAGAAGGGAAGCACTGAGACACAGGCCATCCATTGTGAAGACAGTCAGGTTCGCACAACTATGTTTCAGTCAACAACCGACCACGTATACAACGCAGCCCCACAGATCATAACAGAGCCAGCAGCTCCTGTGGTCTAGGATTTTAATTGTACTTTTCTATTTAGACACAAAATGCACGGCCCAGGGTTGCAGTCACCAGCCTGCAGGCCCTGGGTGTCTGCTGTGCCACCCGTGTGCAGTGCAGGAATGCGGAGAAGCTCACAGCGACCTGGCAATGTGGTCTCACAACAAATCCCTGGCTCCCAGGAATGCACAGCCCACGTGCGGAGCTGATGCTTTTGAGCTCAGGGCCACATCTGAGACCGGGGCTCTGCTCAGGCTCAGGAGAGCCCCACAGGGCCTGTGTTCCTGTGTCCTGTGCCGAAGGCCCAGGGGACGCTCACTGGTGGCTTTGGGTCCCTGTGCTGCCGTGTGTTGTGAGGGAGGACCTCACTGTCCATTCTGTGCTGCCTCCTGGCCTTGGTGTCTGGTCACAGGACCCACTGTGGGGGGCAGACAGCAGCCCTTGGCCCAGTGCAGCTGCATCCCTTGTGACCACACTATTGTCTTGGGTGTCCACTGCAGGGTCTGGTGTTCCAGTCTCTCCTAGCCATTCCAGGGAGCTGGACACGATGGGCCACTTGCTCTGTACCTCAGACAGCACTTGGCCAGTGGCCTGGGGCATGGATCTGGGAGAGGCTCAGGGAAGGCCTGATTTTGGGGATGGTCCTTTGTGGAGTAAGATGTGTCCACACTGCTTTCAACTTGGTTAATCGGCTTTGCTCTGTTTATTTATTTTTGTCTTCGTTTGGCTTTGTGTTTGAGACAAGGTCTCATTATGTAGTTCAGGCTGGTCTTTGACTCACTATGTAGCTCAGATCAGCCTCAAACTCTCAGCCATCCTCCTGCCTCAGCCTCCCGAGTGCTGGGATGACAGGCCTGTGCCACCACACCAGGCTGCTTCGCTTGTCGGGTTCCGTCCACAGACCTCAGCGCCCTCGGTGCACCGTGCGTCATGAGTGCCCAGAAGAAGTAAGTGCGGGGTGTTCCGAGCTCACTCCTCTCTGCTTTCCTCCTCAGCGGCCCAGCGTGGGAAAGCGGCTGACGCAGTCCCTCAGAGGGGAGGACGCAGGAGCATTTGTGGGGCCTCTTTATTTGGCTGTGCTGGCGGCTGGCTCTCGAGGGTGACCTGGCTGCTTTGCCATCCTGGCCTCACCTGCTCCTCCCCACAGCCGGGGCGTCCTAACGGGGCTCAGGAACTGGGCGCCCAGGCAGGAATGTGCTTCGCTTTGTCCCGTTTTGGTTGCGGTGGTGGGGATGGGACCCAGGGCCTCACGCATGCTGGGTGAGAGCTGGACCTCTGAGCCACGCCTGCACCCATCTTGCGTCCCCCACCTCCAAGGGGTGGGGTCCACCCCCACCAAGGGGCTGCACAGGAAGCAGGGATAACACAGTGGCCAGGAGAACTGAGTTCAAGTCCTGGCCTCAGCCCTTTGACACAGCTGTGTGACTCTGAACTTGGCATTCAGGGCCTCAGAGCTTCCAGGCCCCCTGCCGGGAACTGGCGTGAGAAGACTCACCTGCTCAGGTGCGGCTGGAAAGTGAAGCGGCAATGCCTTCCAGCGCTTTCGCTCGGGCTGTTGGCCCTAAGTGTGTGTGGTCAGCAGCACCCAGCAAGGGGCAGCTGCTGTTGTCACCACGGCTCCTGTCTCCTGGCTCCCTGCTCCCGGCCGCTCCTGCGCATGCGCACTGCCTGCCCGTCGCCCTCGCAGTGGAGCGATGCTTCCTGCCTGTGATGCTGGGAGAAGAGGCAAATTCCTGGGATCTCCCAATTTTAAACAAATCTCTGAATTCAGAGTCTTTATTTGGACTCCAAAGGATTCCTTTTTGTTTGGTTTCATTTCATTTTTTAATTTTTGAGACAGGGTCTTGCTGTGTAGTTCAGGCTGGCCTTGAACTTACTACATAGCTGAGACTGACCTTGAACTCACAGCGACCCTCCTGCCTCAGCCTCCCAAGTGCAGGGATTACAGGCACGGGCCATCACGCCTGGCCAAAAGATTCCTTTTGCAGAAACAAAAGCCAAATTTTATTTAAACTGTTACAAAAGCGGGTTTAAAAATAACCTGTTTGTCTTCTGATATGAAATTCATAGAAAGGAGTAAAGCAAATGCGCACATGTTTATGGCAGCGACTATACCCGGAATCCCCACTTCCAGGTCCTCTCTTGTGGCCCACATGTTCTTTCTGTATCCATGGCTTCTTTACTACTGAAGGTCAGAGAGGTTTGGTGACTTACTCAAGCACACACAGCTGGCGGGTGGTGGGACTGGGAGACAGTCTGCCCCTTGCCGTCCCTGGTCTCCTCCCAACTCTACCTCACCCTCCTCCTTCTCTGTCCCCATCCACTGCCCAGGTTCAGGACTGAGTCACCTCCAGGCTATCAACACTGACGCCAGGCTCTGAAGCCTGCTTCTTCCCTTTTGTCTTTCTTTAACATTTTTGATGCACCCAGTTTATGAAGGCATGATACATGCGCAAGATTCAAAATTTGGGAAGTACGAAAAGTGGCTAAAGGGGAGATACCCCCACCTTCGTTCCTGAGCCCCCAGGTACCCTCAGCTCCAATGACAACCTGAGCATGACATACAGCATCATTGCATTTGTCCTTCCCTGCATCAGTGGTGACAACTGTCTCGTGCTGCCTGGCAGCTGCTCTCTCTTCCTTGGTCTGCAGGGATCAGTCCAGATCAAGGCACAGAGACCCGACCGGACCATTCTTTGAAGTCCTGCATAGTGTTTTATTGTACTCATGTACTGTATTTTATCTTAAAATACATTCGTTGATATTTAGTGACACTGATATCACTGCCTTCTATTGCCAGACTCTGTTTAAGAGCTTTTCAAGGGAGCTGGGAAACCGAGCAACCAGCCTGCAGCCCTGGTAAGTGGCTGTGAGTCTATTGGCTCGGGGGCTGAGAATCAAACATCCTATCTCCACCCCTTGAACCCCCTGTTAGCAAGTGGGAGCCAGAGATCTGAGCATCTCTTGGGAGGTTGACCATATGTAATATAGCAAATAAGGGAGATTTCCTTCTACCATCTCTTTGAAGGCAAATATTTTTATCACTGTTTTGCTTTGTCCTGATTAATGGTATTGCTATATTCAGTATTCTGTTTTGGGAAGTTCTATAACATTCTGCATTTCCTTTGATTTTGCTATACCTGATTGAAAGAACAACTATTGTGAAGATAACGAGCGATACTATGGTACCTATTACTGTTATCCTGGTAACCTGCTGTGAAGTTCTGTGCCAATTTCACTACACTGTCTCAATTGGCTTTGTTCCATCCTGTTCTGTTGTATTTTACTACCTTCAAATTAATAAAAAAATTTTTCAAAAGGGATTTTCATGTGTTTAACCTAAATGCAACCTCGTGAAATGTGTTGTGCTGTTTGAATTTTAAAGACAAGACTACAAAGTTCCCGAGGAATCCAGAAGCAAAAGCTCCCCAGCTGGTCAGTGGCAGGCAGTGGTTGGGCCAGGTCACCTGGCTGAGAGCCAGTGAGGTGGTTTCCTGGGGCTGAGGTCCCATGACTCTGAAGCTGGCCATCACGGGCAGCACAAGATTCCTCTGAGTCTTTAGATGGAATCTGCACTGTGCATCTATCTCTCCTACCTTCTGGTGACAGCTGGAGATTGCTATTGTCATTTTGCTCGCAGCTGCATCACACTGATGTCTGCCGCTGCTGTCACACTGCCACTGTATCAGCTGGGGTTCATGAGAGGAACAGCTTTAATATCATAATATATCTTATGATATATAAAAGACTTGCTAAATGGGCTTACCTATTGCCTTTAGAATCAGGGGTCGAAAAATGCAAAATAGTCAGTGGTCTGTTGGAGAGAAGCAGGGTCCAGTAGAAGGCTGAAGAGTCTGAAGGAACTGGAGACAAATATCCTAAGACAACCAGAGCTCCTCTCAACAGGAAGGGCAGACTTCCTTCTTCTTTCCCTTTTTATTCTGTCCAGGCTACAAGCCTATTGGTGGGTGCCACCCACTTCCGGGGTGGGTCTTCCCTCCCCAGCTTGCAGCCTACATGTCAATCATCCCACACCTAGACCTGTGCTCCTAACCTGCTAAGCATTTCTTAATCAGTTCAAGTTGACACCACACTTAATGGTCACAGGTACCTTCTCATCCCCTGTACCTGCATCATCCCATGGCATTCTCCTAGTGTCACTGTCCCTCTTCTTAGAAGAACTCAGCATTATTGGATGTTAATGACATCCATTTCATCTGTTCCCAAATGAGGTCACATTTCTGAAGTTCTGGGATTAGGACTTCTTCAACATGTCTGGGAGGGCATATTTTAACCCATAGCAACGTTCATAACCATCACCTCATCGTTGGTGAGCTTCCTGCTGCTTCAAAGCTTTCCCTGGAAAATCCATGTCCTCAACTGTAGCTGCAGGACAAGTTCCCAGAAGAGAGTTCTGTCAGGAGTGTGTGCACTGAAGTTGGAATTTCTGTCCATACACTGCTCTTCACAACAGTACACACTCATCCCCTGTAATCGTTGACACGTTGCGTCAACCTGAGGAGTTTAATGAAGTGACTCAGAAGGGGGCCAGGGTCCTCAGTTTATAAACATCCTGAGTCTGAACTGGAGGAGGGCACTGAGATGGTGTGGGTGCTGTTACACTCGCCCTAGGGCAGGTAGCCTGCATACAATGAAAGGGAGGGGAAATGGTTTGCTCCCACACCCTTTTATGCTTTGCTGCTTTTGCTGTCTTCTGCTGCCATGAACTGTTGCCCCCTGCCACGCTGCCCTGTCTTGGAGCCAGTGATTATGAGCTGAAACCTCCACAAACTGTGAGCTACATAAACTTTTCCTTCCTTAATTTTGGGTATTGAGTATTTTGTCCCAGTGATGAGAGAAAAGTAACCAGTGGTACACATCCTTCTCCCACCTACCCAATGTGTACGAAAATGGAGTTTTGGGCCTTTGCATACTCAGTAGACAGAGATAGAATCTTGTACCTTTTAATGTATTTGTTTTCAAGAGTGCACTTGGGCCTCTTTTAATGTGTTTAAAGCCCATTTTTATTTCTTTAACTGTGAATTAATTGTTTACCTCCTTTTTCAATTCGCTGCTTAGAATTTGGTCTTCTGGTTTACAGGAGCTCTTTAGAAATATCCTTTCCCTGTGATACACAAGTTGCACATTTTCCTCTACATCATAATTTCTTTGGAAGTTATTCTTGTTTTTAAATTTTTTCCCATGCACAAATTTTATCAGTGCTTTCTGCTTCCACATTACATGTCACATAGTCTTGCGAGAGTCTTCCTTTCTGCCTGCCCTGGTCTTGCTAATCAATCCCTCCTGCTGCTCCACTTAGAAACGAGGGTGGCAGCCTTGGGTTGGGCAGGCAGCAAACAGCCCCAGCTGCTGAGCCCCAGGATCTGAGGACCCCGACTGCCGGCCAGTGGCAGCCTGACAGGACACTGAACATGGCTGGGGATTGACCTGGCCACTTCTTCCCGACATGGTGTAGGCTTAAATGTTGGAGCCAGCATCTTAGGATTTACCCACGTGGCATCATCGTGGCTTTAAATCGTGGCTCACTAATTTTCGGCTGCATGCTGGGTTTTGCAAGCCCGTTGTTTGCTTACAGTATTTAAAAAAGAAGGGAACAGCACAAGAAGGGTGTGGGGTATTTCCCTTAGCATTTTTCACAGGCACCCTCGGAGGAAGTGTGGCCCTGCCGGCTCCTCAATTTTGAACTTCCAGTCTCCAGAGCTGGGGAGCAGATGTCTGTTGTTTGAAGACGCTGGTTTGTGGCCGTGTGTTACGGTGGCCCTGAGATGCACACCCAGGACCACAGAGCTCTTGTCTTGCATCTGTCACCCCCGAATCTGCTGTTCCACATTGCAAAATCACTTCTGGAACGTCGCTGCCTCACTGCCACATGGGGGTCCTCCCTTTCCCACGTGTGGGGCTGTGACAGTGCTGCCCAGCCCAGCCCAGCACGGCCACCGGCTCCTGAGCAGCAGGCAGCGTCTGTTTCTCCCACTTCCCTCCCTGCACTCCGTGACTGCTGCCTCAGACCAGCGCAAACCTATCATCAAGGCAGTGCCAGGAAGCACTGTGTAAGTTCAGGAAACCGGGGCTTCCCCAGATGCTGAGGACTGCGGAGGGAGAAACCTGCTGCCCGCCCCGAGGTGCTGGGGACATGGAGGCAGTGCAGGAGCTCTCCCCGGACTGACATGACCAGGACACACTTTGTAGGGCCACTCTGCACACCGTGGTCTCAGCCTTTGGGAGCACAGCCTTGGGGTGAGACTCCAGACACGAGTATATATTTTTAAAGTTGCACCCAACAATTTTAACACGAAGGCAAGACCATTGATAGGAAGAAGTTTCCAAATACGGTCCTCAGATGTCACCAGGGAGCTGGGTAGCAAGGCCTTATCTCAGGCTCTGTTCAAATTTCCCAGGTCAGCAAATCCGGAGGTAGCTGAAAGAGCCTCAAGGGGTCTCTGTGTGTCCTTCCCCAAGAATGCTATGAGACGTGATAAACAGATATGGTGCGAGTATAAATTAAAACAATTACGGTGAAAAACACACTGCCGTTACTCCCACCTCCGTACATCCTCTCCTCGCTCCAAGCACGCTCACCCCTGGGTTCTCACCGCTTTCTGAAGCAGGCCTGGAAGCCCCCTTTCATGAGTATGTTTTTGTGGCTGCTTCGATATCCTGAATTGATACAAACCACTTACGGTAATTTCTGTCAAGCAAAACAAATCATATTACAATGCTTCCTCCATCTTATTGTTCAGATGTGGCACTGTGAGGCTTCCAGCTCTTCCCCAAAGTCAAAATGACCATTCAAGGTAACTGTTTTGAATTGATTCAGGGCGTCAAGGCAGCCAGGACAGTGCAACTAAAGACACTCACAAAAGAAGACTTTCAGGACTGCCATAGAAAGTGCTGAGAACCATGGGATAAGTGTGTGCAAAGCCAGAGGGAGCATTGCGTGGGTGGGAGGGAGGTCTTTGTCCTGTGACAAATTTTAAAATTTATTCACCATATGATTCGATCATACGTCGTAATCTAGACAGTGCTGCCTAGCCACACTTTAGTAAGAAGAGGTTAATTTTTGCAGTTTCGAGGCTCCTCAAGTTCTCTGAGTCACCTTAAGGGGACACAGACTATTGCTCATGATAATACGAATGGCTGGCATTGTTACGACTGCCCTTCCCAGCTCTCAGGAACCCCCTCCCTGATGTATGTCCACTGGGGCCAGGGTGTGGCTGTCCCCTCAGGGGGTGACCAGCACCCTAAGCTTGGCAGCAGATGCCCATTGTCCCTCCTGCACTCCCCCCAGGGTCCGGTATCTTCTGGTCTCAGAGAACGGAGGGATGGTGTTTAGGGAATCTGTAGCCTGCACCTGGCCAGGGGCCCAGAGGCTTTGGGTCTGATGGGGTGTGAGAGAGGCAGGGAGTAGCACACACATGTGCGTGTGCTTAGGTTGGGGGTGCAGAGGCGTGCTCACTACAAAAAGACTGCAGTGCTTCCTGGGAGGATCTGGGGAGAATCACTATAGGTTTCAAGGGGTCCAAGTACAAAGTTCAGACACCCAGCAGTGCTGGTGACCCGGAGACAGCGGGGAAGGGTGTAGATGGTGCAGGCCGCTTTGCTCCCAGAGATAACTGAAAGTTGCGTCTAATCACAGCTTAATTTGAAAATGCCCTACACTTCTCTTTTGCTGGGCAGTGGTTCTAAGCAGGCGGGCTCCGGCTCCCCCTAGATTAGGAATACTTTGGTGGTAAAGGAAATCTTGCTCCCTTTCATTTACTGTCTTTCAAAGTGTTATGAATGACTCCACGTCATGCAGCCCTTTGAGCGCCTTTGTTAAGGGGACTTTAGCCGTAGCTCGGCTTTGATGTCTTCCAGGCAGACTTCCCTCTCCGCTCCCTGGCATGCCTGGTCCTCGCTCCCCACCTCGTTAGTGTGCGGCAACGTGGGTTTAACTTACAGAGACGTAATGAAGGTTCGCTGGTCATCCCGACCCCTCCTTTTAAGGTCGTGTATGTGCTTATTTTAGGAAATGCACAAAGAATTCTGATGTTGGCAAACTTTAAAAGTTATGTAGGAGGAAAATATAATGAAGGTGTCATGATACCGCTCACAGGACCTGCCCCTCCCCTGCCTCGTCTGGTCCCAGTCTGGAGCTATCCTGGCCTTGCTTTATGACACAGCAAAGTTTGGATTCCCTATCTTTGAAACAAAAGCATTGCTCTGGGTCAGCGCTGTCTGAAGTTTAGCGGATGATACCTTAGTGTAGGAGCCATTTTTAGTTCAAGGAGACTTATTTATTATTTATTTTAGGTACCAGGGATCAAACTCACAACTCATGCTTGCCAGGCAGGCACTTGTGCCGCTGAGCTAAAGCCCCAGCCCCAAGAAGACTTTTAAACTTACATATTTCACTTATTATGTAAGGAAGCCACACACATGGCATATCAGAGCTATGATTTTTGTGGGGATTCTGATCTAATTTTGATTTCTCTTTACATTAATGAAAAATGTTAAAGGAAGCAATTTAAAGAAAAATAGATAAATAATAAAAGTTCTTTCCGGGCATGGCAATGCTGTGTAAGTTTCACAGACGGTGCAAACATCAAACTTTAAATCCATGAAAATGTTTAGAGAGAGGAAAGTTCAAGAAAAATAGATAAATAATAAAAGTGCCTCGTGAATGGTGCAAAGCTGCAAAGGTTCCTGGCCGAGGTCGGACCAGTAGCGATCTGAGGCTCGGCGGCTGCTTGGCCTCTGACCCTGTTGGGTCCTCTGTAAGGACCTGAATCCAGATTGAACCATGCTGACCAATGTGACTCAGTGTAGTATTTTAAAATGGCATCTTGAGGTTGTTTGGATTATTGCCCTTTTTGCTTCTTGGGGTGCTAATTCACCCTTCAGATGCCTCAACTGCTCGTGTCATTTTTGGTTATAACCATGCATCTCCTTGGAGCCGTTTCCGTGGGACTCCGTGTATTTTCTCTTATGAAGCTGTTGCTGCAGAAAGCTCTTTGCCTTTATCCCACCCTGGATCTTATGTTACACATCCGAGTGGGGTTTCAGGGCCTTGTGTGGAGCAAAACAATTTGGCACAGGTTAACAACTTCTGGAAAGGGGATGATGACGACAACGACGACGATGATGATGATTTTGGCTACCAGGGTCGTGACCTGACAGCCAGCTCCGGTGTTATCTTTTGCTGGTGGCTTTATGCAAGAGCCTCCATCTCCTACCTGCTTACACAGGTCTGCGCTCTCTGCTCTGGGGTGAGGACAGAGAGGAAGAGCTGCCGCTGGTGCATTTCAAGTGTTGTGTGAGCCCAGAGCCACAGGAGGTCCCTTCCCCTCCTTTCCTTCCCTTCCCTTCCCATCCCTTCCCTTCCCTTCCCTTCCCTTCCCTCTCCTTCCTTCTTCCTCTCTTCCCCCCTCACCTACACACACTGAGCACCTGCCATATGCCCTATAGTAAAATAAAATAAACACAAGTGGAGAGCAAGCTGGGAGGAGAGGGTGCAGCAGCTGGGTAGAGGGGAGCCTCAGGATGGTCCTCCAGAAGAGGGGTGACTGGGAAATTGGGAAGGAATGGCTGGGTAGACCCAAGAGCTTGCCTAAGGGTTGGAGTCACAAGTCCCAAGAGAGCTTAGCCAACTTGATTTCGTGCCTCTGCCCAGCCATGCCCAGCAGTGTGGGTGCCAGCATGGGGCGGGCAGTAGAATCTGGTGAGATTTTAATTTGCATTATCTCATCCATCCTGGTCACTCAGCTTAGAAGGTATTTGATACTCACTTTACAGAACAGTAAACAGGCCGCTGGAGGGGAAACGAATTCTCCAGGATTGGGTTAGGAGCCGGAGAGCCAGGGAGAGAAGCCCGGCTGGTTCCAGAGCTCACACTGGATCCCTGCAGGTCGCGCTCACAGCACACGTCCAGGGCGCTCTCAGTGCTTCTGGTTATTTAATCAGCCGGAAACTGCCATGCGGTGTCCAGGGCGGGCTGGCGGGTTCTAGCTCGGGGTCCCCCACAGCTCCCACAGGAGCTTCAGCCACATTCACTCCTCTCGGGCCCTGATTCCCTCCTCTACATGAGGAGGTCAACCTGGGGCCCCCTCTCGGTCCTTCCTGCTCTTTAATAAGAGTGTTTTCCTCTGCCTTAGAACAGGGTGCGATGGGAGGGCTCCAGAGCGGCCCCAACTTGGGGGGACATCAGAGGTTCCTTGGGGGATCTGAATACATCTGGACGCTGAATCTTCCTCACCACCATCCCCAAAACCTGGAGCTGATGGACAAGGTGAGATGTTTAAGAGTGGAAATCAAGGTGCATTGGACAGGACAGAGGGTCGCCGAGCTGCAGCCACCTGACCGTGGAGCTCCGGAGCCCGACAGATGAGGGCACCGCTTTGTCACCAAGCTGCCCCTGTAATTGCAATAGGCTCTTCTGTTATTAAACAGACCCCTGCACAAACAAAAGGGATACTGTTTCTTTTATGAGTAATGTGCTAACTCACCCCTGGAAAAAAAAAAGTTCAAGTCCAGTGTAGAGACTGAGACAGCATAAGATTTATTACGGAGGCTACAGAAATTATTCCTCTTTCACAGCACTTAAATTGTCTAATTATTTGCAGCTGTTTCCAATTTGGCTCCAGCTGCTAATGAAGGGTGTGCGTCTTCCCTCTTCTGGGGCGGCCACCCCGAGCCCCCGCAGCCCTAGGCACAGAGGAGTCGGGACAAGAGTGTATCCGGGGCTTGGCTGTGGGAATCCACTGTGCAGCTGCCAGCCTGCCCTTGTCACCTGTCCCTGAGGTAGAAGGCCAGCTCGGGAGACACCCATGGGAGCTGCCCGTGAGCTGGGGGAGTCCCTGCAGGCAGAGGGACCTGAGTCCTTGACCTCCTCGGGGAACCCCGGGTGTCTCTGGCCCCTAAGATCCCCTTCAGAGCCGTGGCCAGGATGCCCTTGTTGAGGCAGGGTGAGCCAGTGGGTGTCTCCATCCATTCTTGTCCACGTCTGACGGAAGGACAGAACTGGCAGTCGGGCCCCACCCAGTCTGCAGCCCTCCACATGCGGCTGGTTCCCCCCACACCCTCCCCCGAAGTCCTGTCCCGTGCATCTCCTGGTCTCGGCATCTCTTCCGCTTTGATTCTGAGCCAAGTGACCAAAGTTGCCATTTTCTCAACAAACACCTGCTGAGTTTGGGGCGCTGAGTCAAGGCAGAAGGGTTTAGAAGCGAGTAAGATGTGTTCGTTGCCCTCTAGATTCTAAGCGGCAAGGTTCAGTGTCTCAATGACCTTAAACTTCTCCTCAGTGCCTAGCAGAGGGGCTGGGGTGTGGTAGCTCCTCAATAGATACACCCTGAACAAATCCGTCAGAAAGTTCTGGCTGGAAGGGACCTTGGCAGCAAGTGTCTATCTCTGCTTAAAAAAAATTGAAGTTTTTTCCCTGTGAAATAAACATAAGATATTTTTACTTTAGAAAAAATGGCAAATAGAGGAGAAAGTAGAAATTGCCTATAATCCTTCGAAATATAAGTTATTAACATTGGTCATATGTCTTTCCAGTCTTTTCTTCAATGATGTCATATCTATTTTTAAACACAACTGTGATTGTTTTTAGTGTATTTGCCTGTTTATAACTTGTCTTTAATTTATTTTTAATTTTTGGCAGGGCTGGGGTTCAAACTCAGGGTCTTGAACATGCTACACAAGCACTTTCCCACTGAGCTACAGCCTATAACGTGTTTTAAAATACAATTTTGTTAAATTAGCAATAAGTTAATAATATTTCCCATGTCATTAACTTTAAATCATTTTGACAAACATGCTGTATTGTATTACATAGCTTTCCTATAATTCTTTTTACCAGTTGTCAGACTGCTTAAAGTTGTTTTCATTTTTTTCTTTTGCCTTTGCATATAATGCTCAACTGAACATCCGACTTTACAAAAGGGAAAACTGGCCAGGTGTGGTGGTATGTGTCTATAATTCTAGCATTCTGGAGGATCACAGATTTGAGCCCCACCTGGGCAACTTAGTAACGTAGTGAGACAATGAGTAAACAAACAAACAAACAAATAAATAAGAGTTGGAGATAAAGCTCAGTGCAAAGGTCCTGGGTTCGATTCCTAGTAACGCAAAAAAGAAAACAGGCAGAGGAAGTGACTACTGAGAGCTGTCTCCAGCCTTTCAACTTATCTCCCTGGGTGCTCTCTGTGATGCTGGGGCTGGAACTCTGCAAACTACGTGTCTGTTTTTCCATCACAGAATAAATAAATAGATAAAATGAAGGTGAAAGATCTCTATATCAGCTCAAAAAGTGTTCTTGAATGCACTGTTGCATGGCTGAGGATTGTGTGAGCTTAGACGTATTTATTTATGACTTTGAAATAGAGGAGAGGCCTCAGTTCCCTGCTCGGAAGTCACGAAGGTCACTTTCGTGTGTGTGAATCTGATGCAGTGTAAACGATAACTATGCAAAGACAGGCACTGGTGGGCTCTGCAGGGCACCGGACACCAAAAGGAGAGAAAGGCTCAGGGCCTCCTCCTCCTCCTCGCACCAGCTGTAGGTGGAGCACTGGCCACCACCAACTCCACACAGGTGACTAAAACGCCACAGAAAATGTGCAGTCTCTGACACAAAGACCCAGCAAGGGTCTGCAGAAACCGTGATCCCCAGAAAGAGAGGGGACATCTTAGAACCAAGAAAAGAGGAGCCCCGACTTGCGTGACTACAAATTGGTGCACTCTTGGGTCTCCAATCCATCACGGAGCCACCCACATCCGTGCAGGACAAGGTGTCCCGCTAGGCACTGCCCGTGTCCCACTGCTTTGTGCACCTCACAGTGCGCCGCTGTGCGGCGCTGGGAGCTGGCAACACGGGAGGGCACAAGGCTGGGCCACGGCTTCCCAGGCCGCCCGCCAGCGGGGTGGGGAGCCGATCGAAACTGACCTGGTACTGCTGGTCAGTGCCGGTCAGTGAGACTGAGCACATGGAGGGTTTTCAGGCCCGGAGGAGGCGTCCTTGGAGCTGAGACTCTGGTGGGGAGGACAGGAGTGGGCCACGGGAGCCCTCGGACAGAGTGGATTGAGCTGAGGACCCGGCGGTGACTGGCTTTGACCTCAGATAAAGCCCAGTTCTCCCGTGGGGTATCCACATCTTTCTCAGCCTCTTTCTGGTCTGCATCTCCATCTTAATTTCTTGGCAGTGCCCAGTGCCCTACCAAGGATCACCCACGCTAGGCCATGAGCTGTTTCCCCCAACTCTGAGTCAGCGTGCGCCCTCCCACTGTGTCTCCTCTACTCACGTCAGGGATATCACCCCAAGGGAACTGGGGTGGGGGGGTGCATCAATGACATGGGTGGTGGTCCACAGCAGATCAGCTGGACACACACCCGGTGGAGACTGGTGCAGGTCTATGAGAGCACGCATGTCTCCAGGCCTGGCCGTGGGTTCTGGGTGTGTGCAGCTTGCTGGCCTCGTCCGCTTGCTGCCGTTTCTTATACCATCCAATCGGGCTTAGCCAAAAGGACTCCGCTCCATTTATTTTGAGCAAGGCTGCACGCTGTGTTCCCTTGCAGAGATCCGCGGTAGCCTTTGGTGTAATGAACCTGGCTGGCAACAAAAGCTTCCCCCAGAGGTGAACAGAGAGGTTCCCTTCAAGGGTATTCGAATAACAAACAGCTGGAGTCAGTCAGGGATGATTGTTTGAATCATTTCAGTTTCTTTACATTTTGACCTTTGTTAGAATCAGTACCACAAAACAAAATGCAGACCTGGTACATCTGGTGTGGCAGGCAGGTATGTTCGTTTAATTAAGGCCTGTAGCTGTCTATGGGAGAAAGCGTAGGTGGTTGAATCGGGGGCTGGCTTCCCTTTAAGGTTTTCTCTTTTTCCTGTTGTTGCTGGGGAAAGCTCAGCTGTTTGTCCGGCTCTGGGACAAGCCAGCTCCTACCGCGGACCTGGGGCGGCCCTGTGTGATCCAGGCTGGGTGAGAGATACTAGGGGTCCCTGAGGAGCAATGGGGGGGGCAGGGAATGGATGCAAGGAAATGCCCCAGAATGCTCCTGGGTCCCCAGGCCCTCTTTCTGGATCGATGCCCCTGAGGGGTAGGATGCGTGCCCAGGCTGCTCTGTGCAGCGGGGTGTGCCGGGGCTCCACAGAGGGGAGGAGTGAGTGAGCGAATGGATGACTCTGCCTGGCTTTTTTTTGCATTTTTATTTCCTGAACACTTACTTGTCCACTTGCTGTGAATTATTACAGTATCCTTACTGCATCTCAGCCTCAGTTCTTGGGTGATGGATGCATAAGCCTCCTGTTAAGGCGCTTGCAGTCTCGTTTTCTGTAATATTACTTCTAGGGGTCCCCTCCTGCTCTGAATCCTGCAACCCCAAGATTCCATGATTCTGTCATTTTCAAACCCTGTGTTATTCTAAGATCCCACAACCTCCTCCCGAGCCCTGGACATCTGCCTTTATTTTGGATCCTCTGTCGGACCAGTTATCTGAATAGGAATCTTCTCAGTTCATTTATTTGTGGACGTGTATCAAGCGTCGAGGAAGAGGTCACCTCTAAGAAATTTGTAGACTCAGTTCAAGGTCAATTGAAGCTAACTGTATTAAAGCAAGATCTTATCTCTCCCCACGAAATATTAGCCATTCTTTTTGGAAAAAAGGATTAGGCCAAAATAGTTCACATAAAGAAAAAAAAAAGACTGATGCAGCGTACGTGTACGCATAGGCTCATGCGGCGGTTTCTTAATTATGAACAGGAAGGAAGCTGGAGGGTCACACGGAGGGTACGCGGTGCAGGCAATGACTGCAGGAGAGCCACGAGGGAGCCAGAGGCCACAGAGCTCACCGGTGGTGGCCAGGGCAGAGAGCAAGCCCATGTGGGCTCTGGTCCGGGTCCAGTGCTCTTCTCCCTGCACCCTGGCCTGGGCCCCACCCCACACCATTACCTGGAGGATTAAGCTTCCTACCCGTGGGCTTTGGGGAGCTGCAGTGCTGGGCTGGAACTTTATGGGTCGCACTGGAATCAGGTATCAGCTCCATCCTTGTGCAGGTGTGGGCTGGCCATGTCTCTCAGTCCCTCTTTCTTCTCCTCCAAATCAAGGAGGTTAAAGTTCGTGAGTTCCATGTTAAATCACGAGTGATAGATGGTTAATTTTTAACATGACGTCGTACATTCTGTTGGCTACTGCAGCAAAACCTTAGCAGCCCAAAGCAGGAGTAGAATACGGTGACTGGATTCTCTCACCTGTGAACACAACACAGCTGCACAGGGACCTCTCAAACAAGTCACAATAGCCCCCAGACTAGGGCCCTGCCAGGAATGCCAGTGGCAGAGGCTACGTGACCTCTGCTGGTTACTGCTGACTATCAGGTGGGAGAGGAAATCCTTCCCCAAGGCCAGAAGACAGCCACTCTGCCTGCAAAAATCTCAACCTCAAAGAGTCTGCAATGGCCAGAGTAACGTTCATTATAATGGTATCTTCAGGTACATGTGACTACCGGTGACTTAACAGTATTCCTGGGATGTACATTGTACATAGGGGAGGTGTGATCAAGTACGCAGTGAGTGTTTAATTAACATTATTTATCACAGCATAAAGTGCATTGCCATGAAGCTTCCTCAAAATCCTTTCTCTTCCATCAAATGCACTTATCCCATTATTCTGGGCACTTTCTGGAGCAGTTCTGAAATTCTTCTTTCATGAGTGTCTTACAAGAGGTGATCAAAAATACAGAGAAGGCCGCTGCTGCTGAGTGGGATTACAAAAACCTGACAGTGGGTCCTCATCCATCTTCTCCACCAGATTTGGCCCTGTGTGACTTCTAGCTCTTCCCCCAAATCAAAATGACCATGGAAAGTCAATGTTTTGAATCAGTTCGGGACACTGAGGCAGCCACAACTGTGCACCAGAGACAGTAACAAACAGCTGCTTGAGGAGGTGGCAGGAGAGATGCGATGGGTGTGTTTGAAACGATGGGAGCATTCTGAGGGGAACTGATGGCAGTGAATCTTCTACTGGAACACATTTCCAAAGGTTTACATGTTCATCATATTTTTGATCACACCTTGTTTATCCTTAAGAATACAAGACTGCTGCACATGAATCCATGCTTTTAGAATACTGCTCCGTTAAGATTCCTCCCCGGTGGCCTGCACATAAGCATGTGTAATTGAAAGCTTTAGATCCTTTCAAATATTTCTGGAGACCCTCTTATTCCCCAATATTGCAGTCATACTGAGTGGGTCACTGTAGCATCTACCTGGCCAACCCCGGCCACCTCCTCTTGGACGCCCCTTCCTCTCTAAAAATTGGGGCCAGGCTGCCTGAGATTCACTCCTAGCGGGAACAGAGCACTGCAAGTACATTTTGAACTAGACAAGAACAAAGCAAAATCAGATCAAAGGACAAGATTTCAGGGCTGCGGGCTCCAGCCGGAGGGCCCCCCCCTTAAGCGAGGTAACTCACAGGCCTAATTAGCAGCTGGAGCTGATGAAAGGGCTTGGGCCACCAATGTCAGGCACTTTCCAGTGCTGCTGGGAGGACCCGGGATCAGCCCTGGTGACCCGGGCTGTGTTTGCCTTCTTTATTTTCCATTTTCCTTGATAATACGATGTGGAGCAGCCTTGTTCTTGTGTCCCCAGGTGGAGGTGACAAGTTGGGGAGGTGATAGTAGGTGTGAGCGCCTTCCCTCCCTCCCTCCCCCTCCTCCCTTCCCCCTCAATCTCTCCGTCTTGAGATCTGTACCAACCAGGACTCTTTCCGACAAGTGTCTGATGCCCGGGCCACACTGCTCCGCAGGGAGGGCTGCTTGGCTGCCCTGGCTGGAGAAAGACCTGGTGATGGCGGAATAGCCAGAGGCCGCCAGGACTCGGACCCTGCCCTCGGTGGGAGGCTGTGGAGGGAGCAGGGTGCAGTGGGGGCAGGGGGTTCACACACCCTGAATTTGTGGCCTCTGTTCAACATTTATTTATTTGGCATTTTCTGAGTGCTGGTTAGGAGGATTCGTAAAGCGCAGGAAAGTGTGAACCGGAGGCTGACGCGAGGCGCCTGGCTCAGCCCACGCCGCCTCCTGGCTGGCTTGTGAGTGGGGGCTGACTCCGCGTGTGCGCGTGCGCAGATCTTCCCCACCGCGGCCTCAGCAGCGCACGGCTCTGTGTCCCATCGGTTTATCAGTGTGCAGGCGTCTGAGGTGACCTGAAGGCCCAGGGCACTTGGAAGTGACACACCCCACCTGTGTTGGCCGTGACACAATGGATCTTTCCTGCTTCTTTATCTACGCCTCCTCAGCACCCAGCGATGCTCCTCGGATGAGGAACTGAGCACCCAAAGATCCACGAGAATGCGGCATCACGGTTTGGGTCCCGCGGGTGTCCCCACGGGCTCCTCGTGTGCAAAGCCGTGCCCAGGGCAGCAGTGGTCAGGGCTGCGAACTACAGAGGCGGCTGGGTCCGAAGCTGAGGCTGCGCGGGCGGAGCCATTTGTGAGCTCCCAGCGGAGTCTCTGTCTGGTTTGGGGTTGACAGGGGAGGACACAGATCCCTGGGGACGTGGCTTCCAGGGTGCACATTGGCCCCGGCCCTGGCCCCTCCCTCCGGCTCTCTCACCTCTGCCTCCTGTGTGTGAGCTGCTGGCCTCTGCCACGCCCTCTGCCGTGGTGTCCACCTCAGCACCAAGGCAGAGCCGAGGACGGGTCAGCACTGAGGCGGAAGCAGGGGGCAGGACAGAACCTTCCTTCTCCCCGCTGCTGCCCTCCTGTGTTTTGTCACAGTGGCGGGAAGCTGACCAATGTGAGTAGCTGGGCTTTGCACCACAGGCTTTCCCCATGCTCAGGCCTGTCAGGAGCACCCAACAGGACCAGGCCGTGACCTCTTGTCACCTCGCGGTACAGACAGGAAGTCCACCCCCGACCTTGTCCTCTGCCGTGGGTGGGAACCACTTCCAGGTCACTGTGTCTGCTGCCAGGGATTGCAAGGTCCCTCCCTGCCCCTATGGCTGCCACTCACTCCCTGTCTCCCGTGCTAGCCTCCTCCCCTCCTGAGCAGCCACCTGTCTGTCCCTGCCCCTGTGTCCCTGACTCTTCTGCATGCAGCCATTCCCTTTGCCCTCCTCTTGCAAAATGCAAAAGCAGAACCAAGCTGAATCCAGGAGGCGGTGAACGCACTGCCGGCCACTGCCCTGCCTGGCTCCTGGATGCAATCTTGAATCCTAATTAAGCTCGCTGCTGGCAACACAGCAGAGCAATAGTTTCCATCGCGCAGGACCCGGGGCTCTCGGCCACCTCGCCTCGACTCGCCCCTGCAGCACCTCAAGTGTTATGAACCGTGCAAGATGAGGGATGGAGCGGTTGGATTTGAAGAAATCGAGGCGGACGGAGAAGTCTGTGTATGCAATGCTGGTTCCCTGCAACAGGCCGTTAGCTGAGAAATATGTCCGTGGTATGTGACGCCCGGGTTAATGAAATTACAAGACAAACCGGGAAGCTCAGGCCAAGGCGCAAACGCAGAATTCCTCACATACTCTGGTTGGAGCCCCCTCACAGTCCCCCGGGACTAGTGAAACGAACATTCTTAATTGCAGAAGAGGAGGACTTTTGATGCAATTTCCAGTCAGTGCTGGGACTGCCACATACTTGACTCAATTCTGTGACTTCACAGCCAGCTCAGCAGCTGGGCCCTGGGGAAGGTGGCCATTTTGCTGAGAAGGAGAAAATAATGGCTTCTTTCTTTTCCTGCTTTATAAAATGTCACTCTAAGAGCAAGATGTGATGTCTGGAGCTGTGGCAGTCATCTTATGATTGTGAGTTGCTCCATTTAACCTATTGTATTTTTCTATAGCTTCATCAGGTGTTTCACAAATATTAACCCATTTAATAATAGTTCATTTAATTAATAGTGCAACCTGGAGGATGGCAGAATAAAGAACAGTATATAATTTGGGTCTTGATGTTATTGCTGAGTCAGCACTCAACCATGTTCTTCCAGATGTTTTGTGGAGGAGGGAATCAAGACTGGGTGTCAGGTGTTCTGGTTCTCGCAGTTCAAAGCCTTTGTAAGCAAGTGCCTCTGTGATTTCCATCTCATCTTGTTTTTTAGTTACTGAACTCTGAGGTATGGCAGGGTAAGTTAATGCTCAGAATAAAGACTACATTATCTAGCCTTTCGTTTGTTTGTTTTTGCCACTGAAGTGTCTAAAAGATTAAATTCCAGCCAATAAGATATAAGAGAAAGTTGTGTATGGGACTTCTGGGAAAGGTCTTTAAAAGGAGTTGGAGTTGCAGGAGGTAAGACCCTTTTGTCTGCTACCCTGTTCTTTCACCTTGTTGTTAGGAAGGCAAGTGTGAAGGCTGGAGCCCCAACAGCCGTGGCGGGTGACGGAGCCCCACGTAAAGGAGGACCCTTGTCCCTGAGGCCTCCACCGACTCAGCAGCCCTGGGGCCTGGCTCTGGCTTCTTTCTGAGAAGAGAATAAATGCTTGTATGCTTCAGCCCCCTTTATTTCGAGTTTTCCATAAATCATGGTGAGCCTACTTACTAAAATGGTCCCAGCTCCACGGCTTTACTCCTGCTGCTGACAGGGGAAAGTCCTGGCTCTGGGGCCTGTGCGCCCTCCCTTCACCTCCACTCCAGGCTGCTCTGCAGCCAGAAAGTTCCAGCTCGTCCTTGGAGATGCAGGTCAGGGTGTCCGGGCCTTCGAGCGAGGCACCTCCCTGACCTCCTCGGGCAGGAGACGGCGGGCCCTGACTCAGCACATGTGTCACACTGACCCATGGACAGCCACTCTGCAGGATGTCCTAGGGGCCCTCTAAAGGCCCAGTGTGCCTAGGACAGAGCCAGGGCCTGTGGGTCACGGCCACACCACAGCCGGGTGGAGCAGCACTTCCGGCCAAGACAGGAGGAGGGAAGTGATCTTTGGGTCTTTCTGCCTGGCACCTTCAGTTAGGTCAGATGTGAGGAGAGGAGGTAGAAGGGAGAATCGGGGGCACCTGGCTCCTGGTGAGGTTCCCCTCCTTGAGCAGAAAGCAGTGTCCAGCTAAGCCATCCCACCCACCCTACTCCTGGGCACCAGGGAATCAGACGCAGGAAGCCCCGGGGCTAAAAGCAGGAAATAAAATGGAGTTCGCTTCTCCCTCAGAAGGCTCCAGTCTTGTAAGGGGAGGGGGCTGGAAAAGGTGCATGGATGACCTCCATCCCTGGGGACAGGACACCTCCTGGTGAGGTGGGTTGCAACGCTGGATGTCTGGGCTTTGGGGCTGGCTGGCTGCGATCAGCGGTTCCCCAAATTACCTGGCAGTGCTCTGGGGATCCCCTCCTGGAGGTCGATTTTGGGCCAGGCTCAGAGATGGAGCAGATGGCTGGTCTCCTGGGTTGGATCGTGAAGCTCCCTGGAGAAGACTGGCTTTGCATTCAGCAGCCTGAGCAAGGAAGGTCCACCCTCCTCCTCGGGAGCAGACATCCATTCCTGATTCATCTTTCCTGCAGCCATCATTATAAAATGTCATAAACCATAAAGCACCTACTATGTGCTAGATTCCGCTGCAGCCCTGGGGACCCCACAGGGAACAAGATGGGCAGAATTCTTCACCTCTGTTGAGTGGCATCCTGCAGGGAAGAGACAATCAGTGACACCTGTGAGCCCAGCGCAGGGGGTCTCTGCATGTGCATCTGTGTGTGTGTGTGTGTGTGCGCGCGTACCCGTGGGCAAATAGGCGTGGTCCCTGGGGGGTTGGGGCAGGAAGTCCCACTTCCTATTCCTGGAGCTATCTTGAGCCCCAAGGAGAGCGTCCAGCGCAGAAGATGCGGAGTCCGCACTGAGGAGACACCGGGGACCGTGTGAGAGCGGGTTCCATGTTGCCTGGCTGCCACAGTGCCACTCCGAGGGGGGGAGGGAGGGCACAGCCCCATCTGCTTCGCCAGAGCCTGGAGACATCTGGGGATCGGATGGCTCAGGGAGCCTTCTTCTCTGCACATAGGAATCAGGTGACCCTGAATCAGAGGCACCTGGCTGGGTCCCTCCAGGAGCGCTGCAGATGATGAGATGGAAGCAAATGGCCCGAGTGGCAATTTGTGTTTGGGTTCTGCTCCCGCGGGGATGTTGGGAAACTTGTTTTTCTGTGCCTTTCAAGCTCTGGACCCCACACGCCAAGAGGTATATATGACCTGGGGACACCCTGCTCTGAGAGGAGCAGACACCCGCTCCATCCTCCCTCGCACACAGGGAGTTCTGGCTTCAGATCCAGACTCTATCACTGGGAGGTCCCACGTCCTGGTGCTGCTGGCGACGTGGCTGGGCCAGGAGCCCAGGGTCCAGCCCTGTGAGCGTGCCATCTTCCCCCAGCCTCTGCGGCCCCGAACAGTGTCCATCAGGAGCTCCTGGAGTGTTTGGCTAGCGGGATGCCAGGGTGCACGGAGCATCATCACGGCAACCATAAAGCAGGCAGCAGAGTCCTAGGGTTCCAGCTGGAAAAAGGGAAATTCCGATTACATAATTTGCCCAAATGTACACGGCAAGGTTAGAGAAGACAGGAGATCTGAATTCTGGCTTGGCTTCGAGCTCCAGAATTTTTTTCGTTTCCTGATGCCACAAAGGAGTCCCAGGAGCAAGGACGCTTTCCCCGCCTCAGGAGCTTGAGGGTCCCTGCAGATCTAGGAAGACCTTGGACCCGGAAGCTGGTGCTTTGCTAGGACCAAGTGGGTGGGGGTGGGAGATGGCAGAAGGCGGGCTGCTCCCCTTGTGAGAGGGGCTCCTGGAGGAGGTGGCTTGGGAGGAGGACCCCCAAGGTGGGCTGCAGGAAGAGGGGGCACAACTGGCCACACCCACCTCCGATGTCAGGAGAACCCCACATTCGGAAGCAGCTCCAGTACCTCGTGGCACAATGGCCTTGGCTGTGTCCCCTCCCCTCAGAGCCTCGGGCCTTTGTCCTCCACAAGGACAGGCAGGACCTCCAGCTTCGAGGGTGGTGGGGCTGGCTAGGGACCATCGGTGAGGTCACTGTCTCTTCCCAAGACCACACAAGGACAGAAAGCAGTGTAGGTGCTGAAGCCAGATTGCTAGGTGCTCCCGGTGCCGCCTGTTCAGCCTCCTTCCGCCTCCTCCTCACCTGGGGCACCGGGCATGCGCCCATTGCTGGGCTGAGTGAAGGCCCCCTGAGTCTGTCTGTGGACTGTGTGGCTCAGTGCCAGGCGCACAGCGGGCACAGGATTCATGCCAGCCGGCGTCCCCCTCATCTGCCTGGTCCCCTCACCAGGAGCAGTGGTTAGAATGGACTACCGGACCCTGAGAATCGCCAGCTCTGATGCTCTTGTGATTTTTTCCCCTGCAGATGGCCCTGCCCGGAATGTTCCCTCTCTCCAGTCCACCGTCCTTAGCCCTGGCCCAAGTGCCACTTGCTCTGGATGCCTCCTCCTCAGGACCCCAGGAACGGTGTGTGGCGCGTGTGAGCCCACACCTCCCAGGGTCCCGACCAGGGACACCTGGCCAGCGCAGGGTGTGGCCATCATTTCTCAGCATCCCCTCTAGGACCGTGGCACTGAGAAGCGGGGATGTGTCTGGGTGTCTCATGCCCTCATGTGCTCTGTGGACCTGTGACATGCACCCTAGGGTCATCTCAACAGGGCGATGCACGGAGACCTCTCACCATCTCTGCAGACAGGATGCATTCCAGAGCTCCTTTTCCAGAAAAAAACTGAGACAAGTTAAATGCCATTTGCATTGGAACGATACAGTGGCTGCCGTGTCTGACTCCCGCAGGAAACCAGCCATCTGAGACACGTGCCTCAGTGGCTTTGGGCTGCAGGCAAGTCGCTGCTCGATGCCGTGTTTGGGGAAGTGTCGTCTTTGGGCGGGGGAAGGAAGTCTTAGGTGCTGGACCATTTGGTCCACAAAGTGACATTCCTTTTACAAGAAGGATCCCGGGCTTTGAGGAGGCTGGAGGCCACGCAGTCTGCTGTCGAGGTCCACACCCTGCGGCCGCCTGCCTGTCACAAAACCGAGGCTGGGCAGACCCAGGGCTGGCGTGGGGAGTCCCCGCTGGGAGGATGTCCCTGCTTTTTGTCTGTCTGTCTGTCTGCTGCCGGTGACTGCTGGCAAGGCAAGGGAGGACGCGGTTATCTTCAGCCGCCCCCTCCTCCCTGACAGACTCCCCCTCAGCGGCACTCAGCGACACCTGCAGCACATAAGCTGTGCTGCCCACCCCGCAAAGCCGTCTGCCTGTCATCGCCCCCGTCTCGAGACACGTCTGGACATTCGTCTGGCAGGAAGTGTCTCCCTGTCACAACCCCGTTTCCTCGCGCTCAAGGCAGTATCCCAGGCTAAATCTGGAGTTGACGTGACGCTGTTTATAACTGCTCGCAGCTCCTGCAGGGAGCGTCATCCCCAAGCCCACCTCAGCCTCCGGGTTCAACTCCAAACGTGCCCAGGGTGGGCCAGGATGGGGCGCCCTGCGTGCACAGCCAGCCAGGGTCTGGGTGACCTGGACCCAGAAGGGGAGCCAGGTGCCGCTGCCTCCAGTGAAGGCGAGGGGCGTGGGTGGACAGGGGCTGAGAGGGCCCTGGGAGCAGGGGACGAGTGAGGGGGATCAGGAGGGGCAGGGGCAGGGAGCTGGCGAGAGGCTCAGAGGAAAGAGCGGCTGCGGCCCAGCTCTGCGGGCCGGGCACTGCCAGGTCTGGGTCTGCGCTGAGCCCACGCGCAGCGGTGCACCGTGGCCTTGCTGGTCCAAGGCCCTGCTGCATCTGGCACCTGCTTGGACCGGCAGCGTGGTTGTCTCAGTGGATCTTGGGGTGGGGTTTTCTTTTTGTTGAGGAGTTCAGGTCACAGTTTCTCATGTATTTTTCTGCCAGGGTCCAGAGCTTTGCCACCTCTCCTCATGAACCCTTAAAATATCTCTCCTGGAAGGCTTGGTAGGAACCAAGAGGGCAGATAGGACTTCTGGTCACTCAGACGATAGACATCACTCTGGCCGCAAAGGTGAGGCACGGGTGATGTGCTGGGGGTGGGACGGACACTTCCACCCGCCGCTCTGTTCCTCGCAGGCCCCTCCAGCAGGGACCCTGGATGTGCTGCTGCTGAGGGGAAGACTGAGGGTCACAGAGGGTCATGTGGGGCCATGAGGTGACCTGGGGTCCCACCCCAAGGGCACAACTCCTCCATTCTGCTCCCCAGCCACCACTGTTTCCTTCTTTTGCCTTCTTTGTGTAAATTTGTTTTTTTAACTTTGGATTTTTTTGTCATTTTTCTTATTTTATTGCCTCAAGGATTCCACTGGAGTGTGCTGGGCCCCCACTGTGTGCCAGGCCCTGTGCTGGACTCTGGGCAGGAAGTGAGGGACAGAAGTGGAGAAGGTGACAGATCACAGAGGTACCAGCTGCCCTGCTGGGAGGTTGACAGAGGTGAGACTGGGCTGGCTCTCTGGTCCCTCTGAAAACAGACTCATCTCAGATGGCACAGTTCGCTGGCATGGGGAAGTTGGTCACTAAGTGTGGTGCTGGGCATGTGGGGATCTTACAGTACTTGAGGGAGGATGCGATGACTGTGTTACTCTTCCCAGAGGAACAGCAACACCAAATATTGGGATGGTAAATCAAAAAGACCATCTGGTCAACCTCTCTGCTCTGTTGCATACAATGGACTTTGAAAAAAATGGATTCAGATATGGGGTTAGGTAAGTGCTTGATATGTGTATGTATATATGCATGTACTTTCTACTGTGTTTTATTTGCATTTTTGTTTCCTCTGCATATAGCAATAGCTTTAGTAAACCACCTACGCAGTTGGAGGTGGTAAAAAACCCCTGCAGAAAATGATTCCACTACATAAATTAAGATTCCATCATTTTTAGGAAGAAATACTCGTAAGTATAAAAATGCACGAAAATGGTCACCCAGTGTCATGGTTATGTTGGTGGCCCCCAGGCCTCAGGTATTTGCATTGTGCATTTGTGATTGGTTCATTGTCTAGTGCTTGGATTGGTGGTGTCAGTGCTACACCCTCCTAGGGGGTGGAGCCAGGATGTGATGTAATGGCAGGAAGAAGGTGTGTCTCTCTCTCTCTTGCCAGTTTCTGCCTTGCGGTTTGTAGTCGCCGTGAACCTCGGCCATGCCATGCCACCCTGCCTTGGAGCCAACTGAGTATGGACTGAAACCTCCAAAAACTGTAAGAAATAAACCTTTCCTTTCCCAACTTTGGGCATCAGGTATTTTGTCTCAGCAATGAGTGAAAAGTAACTAAGACACCCAGCCTTCTCTGTCGAAGTACACATCAAGGGTTAGGAAGCTAAAGTCTTCCCACTCAATAGGACATTCTGGGGACTCTACTGAATTCAACGAATGAAATGGAAAATACATATAGCTCGATCACCATTTGATCAAGTTAACTGTCTTCATTTCCTCTAGGGCTGCGTGTGAGGACAGAAGGACGCTGTGTCCCGGGTGCCTCTGCAGAGGTGGTCTCCGGTCCTTCTCCCTGGGGGCTGGCCTGAGGGGACTCCTGCACCCAAAGCAGGAGCCCCGTGAGCGTTGGAGTTGGGAATGGGCCCCAGGCGAGTATAAGGTAAATACCCCCAGGTACAGCCTGCTAAAAAGAAATGACTGCATACACACATAGCCTGGAGAGGGGACAAATCTTCCTTAAAGAATGTGCTGAGAAGAAGACGTAAATCCTGTATCTATCTCTGAGGGAGGGGCACTGCTCGGACTAAACAGTCGGCCTTGTTTCTAAACAGAGAACCAGGAAAGTGGAAAGGAAGCCAGCCGACGTGGGCCAGACGCAGGAGGCCTTTGCGGGGCCATCTCGGCCAGCGTTGGCCATGGCAGGTGTGTTACAGCGCAAGCCTTTGACTGGACGCACTCGGAAGGACAGTTGCCTCTGTGACCATCTTCCCCACAGCTAATCCTCCCGGTTAATCGAGAGAGAGACATGGGTGAAGCAAAATGGAAAAGAAAAATGCAAAATGCAACTCCACCCCCCCCCCCAAAAAAAACCCCCCAAAAACCAAAAACCTCACAAAGTCTCACAAAGTCATGAAGTTGCCCAGGCTGGGCCGGACCTCAAGAATCCTGCCTCGGCCCTGAGTGTGCCGGGGTTACAGGCGGTCACCACCACACCCTGCAAGGCCTGCTCTGGTCTCATGGAGCTGGGAAGGTTGTTTTCACCAGGAATTAGTGACATGGTGAAGCAAACTGTCCTGGAACCAGAGCAGCGCTGAGTGTGTGACACGTCCCTCCGAGGAGCAACTCGGGGACAGGGCCAGTCCACAGTAGAGGTGTAAGAGGCACCCACATGGTGCCAGCTAGCGTGAACCATGGCACCTCCAGGTGTAGGGACAACTGTGTTTGCACAAGGTCGCCAGAGGAGTCATATTTTCCAAGCGACCAATGCAAGAAGCCACAAGGCGAGGACAGATACCAGAGCCACTGGAAACCCAGGAGGGGCCGTGGTCCAGATTCCTACAAAACACAGCGGCGCCGCTGGTGTGGTGCAGGTGCGATGTGAGATATCCAAACACTAACATTTGTCTAGGGGGCCCGGGATGCCAGTCACAATCAAATAGTCACAGCTGTCTGAAAGGACACCAGTCCTCTGTTCCTGGTCACTCAGCTGGGGACACTGGGTTTCTTCACACCCTTCAGGCAAAGCACCTCCTGGCCACAGAGCAAGTGGGGAACCCACAAGAAGGGGCCTCCCTTTCCCTAAGCCAGGGGCTGACGAGATTTGAAAACACCTGAAACCGGGACCCTCTTCTCACTCTTCTGTTCTTTTCTTTTTTTAAGGAAGTACAGGGTTTTCCCCTTAAAAAACATGCTAACATGCACAGGTTTTTCTGTCTTATTTTTAAAAAAATGAATAAATGTGTTTTTAAATGTTTTAATTTCTGTTATGGGGAATATTTATTCGAAAGCTCTTAGGAACCGTCAGGAGGTTGGAGCAGGGAGTCTGAAACACTTGGAAACCCTGTGCTGCCCTGGCTGGTGGCTGTTAGCTGCCGCCCCTACCCCCACCTCCTCTGTCTCGGCTCCCAGGCACAGGCTCAGGCCTTTTGGGGTTCCCTCCCTGGGGTTCTCTTCTTCCCCTAGAGGTGGCCATAGCCTCTCAGCCCCTTCAGTCTGAAACTCAGCCCTGTGACCCACTCCCTGAGAGACAGGCCGAACACATCTACGTGCCTCAGTTTCCCCCTTTTCGGATGAGGACAGTGGGCTGGCCAGGCTTGGGGCCCTGTGCTGCTGAATCATGGCCCAGAGATCTGCCTCCTACTCCCCCGAACCTGTGATGGTTACCTTATATGGAAAAGGGGGTGACCAAGCAGGTAAAGCAGGGAGCTGGAGACAGGGGTGGGAAGTCCACCCTGGCCTTGGTGGTGGGCTCTGAGGGCATCGGGGCGCCTCCCCGAGAGAAAAGCCCCCACAGCCTTGTGCCCACTGCTTTCGGAGACCCCGTGTGCACACCTGGAAGAAAGCACCATTTTCTCCATGTGACAAATACAGCAGAACACATTGCACTTCAGCAGCGGGGCCCATCCCTCGGCTCTCGAGGCAGAACCTGACTCCAGAGCCTCACTCCGTGGGCCTCCCACTGCCCGAGTCCCGGCGGAACCCAGCAGACAACGGACCTGGGAGCGATTTGGAGAGTTCAGGCTCAGAATTAGTCCCTGCTGCCTGGGTCTCCCAGCACAGGATGGGGCAGCGGCTGCCATGCTGGCCAGAGCAGGTCCAGGGGACTTGAGGACACCTCCACACTGACTCCACCATGCTGCCTGGGTCCCCATCTGGGTCCTCAGGGAACTGGCTCTTGTCCTTTGTGCAGAGTGTCAGGCACAGAAGACCCAAGTCAGACAGAGCCTTTGGTGGTAAAAGACCTCACCATGGCTGAGAGAACCCGGAGTGTTTGGTCCCAGGACAGAAGATCTCTCCGAGGTGGGCGGCCAGTGGGAGGCCCTCGGCTCATTGAAGTGTGCCCTTTAGGAGGGCCACGGAGCCCATCTGCTTCCTGGTTTGGGATGTGACTCCCTGCTGTGACCTATGCCCCTGTCACTGTCACCAACCACCTTCTCTAGAGGCAAAGCGGTGGGGCCACTTGGACCTCCACAGCTGTGAGCTGCACAAACCTCTTTACTTTATCAGCAGCCTGTCTTGGGTCTTTCATGCTAGTAACACAACACTGACTAATGCCACCCTCTGTCCCTTCACTGTCAGGGGCAGCCGACCTCCCTCTTCCCTCCTGTGACTCTGAAGTTTCCCCCGAAGTGGGCATGTGAGTGTAGGGTACATGTGTGTCTTTCCACTTGGGTCTAACAGCACCGGTGTGCTTTCTTCTGGCAGCAGTACTCCTGCTGTTAATTTGATCACAGGCGAGGCCACTTATTTCCTGTCATCTTCCCCTGAAAGGACTGGCAGAGATGGATCAGACTGAGAACACCACCCTGACTCAGGTTCCCACCCGGGAAGAAGAAGGAAGAAGGAAAGGGATGGTCCTTCTCTGAATCAGGGTGCCCACCTGCCTGCTCACCTAGCACGGCTAAGCTTCACCCTGGAGAATGCCAGTCGGGGTTGCCCACCTTCAGTCCCAGTCCTGGCCACCCAACTTTTGCCCAGCCAGGGGCCACTGACCTCAGAAACAGGTGCAAGAATCTCACTCTGGCTCTTGCTTAAGGGGGTGTCAGGGTGACCCAAGAAAACTGGGGAACCCCATCCCGCTCAGTTGGCAAACTGGAGAAGCTGAGACCCACAGAGGGGCAGGCCTGCAGGGGTTGTGACGGTCACCAGCAGCATCCTCTGCATGCCTGCCCGCCTTCCTTCCTGTGCAGTGCCAACAGGGAGACTGCATGCAGACATCCAGAGAGCTGGGTGTCCTTGGTAGGGGAGAGAGGGTTGGGGTGCAATCAAAGGGTCCAGGAACCAAAATGGGGACACAGGCTTGGGCCTTCAGGGAGCCCACTGTCCCCCAAAGTGTCCCGACTGGGATGTGCAGCTCCCTTGGGAGGCTCCTCTGATCTGCGCCAAGAATCACGGGGCTCCCTGAGATCTGCACCCTGCCCTGTGCTCATGTTGCAGGCTGGCGGGATCTTGCGTGGGGCGCCCGGGGCTGCTACCGTGTGAGTGTTGACAGCGTGTACGGCATCTCTGTCTGCACCTGCATGCCGAGCTGAGGCTCAGAGGGAGGTGGCTGGTGGCCCCAGCCTGTTTGAAATCCTTGTCCTCGCTCTCTGTCTACCCCAAGGCCAGGATTGGGGTGGGGGGTGCTTCCCCAAGAGACTCAACAGCTATCAGTCAGGCAGCTCGCATCACCCTCCCCCTCACTGAATTGCTGCCATGACAGCACAGGCCTCCACCTGGACCAATCAGCAGGCTTGAATCTGAACCAATCGTGACCCTGCACTTGGACCAATCACAGCCCTGCAGCAGCTATATAAGCCACCTTCTGCACGTATTTCCCAGGTCAGTCTAGCAGGGCTCCCTTCCATATACTGACCTCTTGTGGGCAGCACAGGCCCGGTTAAAATAAAGACTCACCTTCGTGGTCCTGTAAACTTGCTCATGGTTTATTTCTCAGCTCCAAAAGTCCTGTGAATCTCCTCAGGATTCTTATCAGTAGTGCAGACAGAATGGTCAAGGGCGGTAAACACTGGGGACTGTTTGTCCTGCGGAGCTTCAGAGATCGGCAGCCAATGCAGAGCAGTGGCAGAGACCAACAGCTTGCAGAGTCAACCCATGGTGTATAACACAAGTCAGCCTCCGATGCCAGGGGCTGGTGTGGCATTAACCCGCAGCTAGCTGTGTCATCTGGTGACATCAGGGCCGCTGGCAGAGTTGCACTGTACTGGCTTATGATTTTCACCTGAATTGAGCCAAGGACCCTCACCTGATTGGCAGTGCACCCACAAGCCTCCAGCCATCTCTCTACCAGGTCTTTGCCAGACACACTGCAAGCTCTGGGGCACCACAGGACTATTGCATATGCTGTTTCCTCTGGCTCATTCTTTTCATTTACTTGGAGCCTTTGCCCAAATATCACCTTCTCGGGGAGCCCTCTCCAGACCACTCCATCTGTCATTGTGCCCTTCCCAGTATCTCCAGGGTCCCTGATTTCCTTTTGCTGACAGCATTGTAAGTATAACTTTACCCTGTAACCCCCACCATCACTCACGATATAATGGACTGTGTTCCCAGTATAACCAGCAGTCTCCCCCACAGTCCGCTGATCTTGCCTCCTGGTTTACTTGCTTTAGAGGGTCTGGGTTGGTCCGATTTACTCTGCCGCCTGCAGTGGTGCTTGGCCCATGGAAGGGGCTCAGGAAGAGTTTGTGGAGTGAATGAAAGGCAGGGTTTACGTGAAACCCTAAAGATGGTGTTGGGGCCTGGTGGCCCGCTGCAGTGAAGAGTAAAAGTGGGATGTTGACAAGATCCCTCCCTTTGTGGAAACCCCAGATCCCCACTCCAGCTCCGCCCAGTTCCCAGGCTTCTGATGCCATCGTGAGGCCGCACCCCGCGGACGGCCACCAAGCACTGAATAAATGAGGGGCCAAACCGGCCGCAGCCTCACTTCCCAGCCACGTCCGCAGGCACCCACAGGTGCTCGGTGCTAAGGCTGCTTCCTCGGGGGCTGGTGACCGGGGGAGACCTCGTGCGGCCCCACTGCCCTGCAGGACACTGGCAGCCGATGGCTTTGGATCATAGAGACCTGTGCCCAGGAGGGAGGGAAGGAGATGGCGGGGGAGGGTGGAGGTGCGGACCCCCTGACCTTATCAAACATGGCCTGGGCCTTCATCCTCCAGGGCGAGGCAGGGCAGAGGCTGACTGGTCTTGGTCTGAGGTGAGACATGCCGGAGACCAGAAGCAGAAAGCTGGCGAATGTCCCCTTGATGCCACCATCCTTGCAGGACCACCCCCAGCAAACGAGGTCATGTCTGAAAAGAGATTCAGGGGACGAAACGTCTCTGGTACTTGTGTCAGATGTCACAGCAGACATCACCTGCCAGGCCGGGCAGGGCATGCGGGGAAAGAGACACTGGGATACAGATGAGCAGACAGCACGGCATCGGTTGAGTCTCTTCCCATTTGTTTTCTAAACCTGGGAACCAAGTTTTCTGGGTAAGGCACGTGTGGCCCCACCCATCCCGCAGGAAAGGAGGCCTAGGGTGGGAGCCCCTCTGCAGCTCTGCGCCCAGCCCGGCTCAGGCAGCTGCGGGCCGTGACTCAGTCCTGGACCCAGGGAGCTAGGAGGGCGCCGGGTCGCTGGCGGAATCCCAAACACTCTCTTTGCTGCGCCTGGAGCTTGGGGAAAACATGGGCCAAGCTCGGCGAGGCCTTGAGAAACTCTGCCCTTGTTCCTTGAGGGGCCTCAGGACCGATGCAAAATAAATCACATCACAAAGCTGGATCAGATGACGTTTGGCAGCTGTGGAGTGGCTGGGTGTCCTTAGACCCAAGCCCAGCGGTGCCACTGGGTCAGGTCACCCCCAGGGGCCAGGGCCAAGGCCCAGTCCTCACTGCTGAGGGGCCTGGGGGAAGGGAGGCAGGGTAACCTGGGTGTTCGAAGCCGTGGATGCTGCGTGCCCTTGGCGGAGGACCTGCCCCGGGCCCTACGCTGGATTAAAGTGCTTGTGCTCCGTAGAGTTGTGGGCTCCTTCCCAAGAGCCCAGCTCTGCTTTCCTTGCTCTTCCTCTCTATCTCTGCACTGCTCCCAGCCCCTACTCAAACCAAGTGGCTCTTCTCAGAGAAGCAGGGGGAAGGGCCAAAGGGGAAGCCTGGGCTTCCAACCTTGAGCCATGCGGGGCACCTCCTGTCAGTGGCCCGGCGAGCTGTACCTGAGGAGCTCCAGGACGGCTGGGTTTTGGGTGGAAATCCTGCTGGCCACCATAGGAAGCCGAGTGCCCCAGACACTTCCTTTCACATCCTCGGCCTCACCATCCTGAGTTAAAAGGTGGGGGGCACGGACCTAGGGTTGAGCTGCAGGGAAAGTTACCACCATGCAGGGTGCCAGCACGATTGCGTTACTGGTATAGCTATGAAGTCGGTGCATTTGAAACTTTTTATTTAATGTCAAAACCTTTTCTTCAAGCGGGCAGAGGCCTGGTGTTAAAAGCTCAAGTTAGAGATGAACTCTTTGGGTGGAAGAGGGCAGGGCTGAGACTTACACAGAATGAAGTCCCTCACTGTCCCCTTGTGACAGTGCTGGAGGGCTCCAAGGAACACTACTGGAAATTCTGTTCCAGGTCTGGGGTGGTGGACCACTGTACCGCCAACTCTCTGGGAGGCTGAGGTGGGAGAATCACAAGTTCCAACCCAGGCTGGGCTATTTGGCAATTTACCAAGACACTGTCTCAAAATGAAACATGAAAAAGGCCAGGAAGGGCAGGTACTGAGGATGTGGCTCAGTGTGAAGGCCTTGGTTTCAAAATGTTTTTAAAAAGTCTCTTCCAAGGATACAAATCGAAAATGCCAGTGGACCCTTAGTAAACGTTTGCTTCTTTGTAGAGACGTATCTTGTCTACTCTGCTAGGTTAGACTACCATTGTCTCACTTTCTCCTCACTGGAATGCAATGCCCACCACCCGCAGCTCCAAGGAGGAGGTCTAGTTTGGCTGAGCTTGTAGAGGTTTCAGCTTGTAGAGGCTGGCTCTAAGGCAGGGTGGCAGGGCAGAGGGGCTGGTGCAGGAGAGCTGCTCAGGGCATGGCCCACAGGAGGTGGAGAATGAAGGGCACAGCGGGGAATGGAGAAGCACCCTTCTAGGCTACATTCCCTGTGACCGCCTCTTCCAACCAGGCCCCGCCTTCCAAGCCAGCTAAGAGCACCAACAATCCAGTGTTCTTCCCAAAGCCCCGTCTACCTGCTCACGAGGCTCCCATCGGGCACTAAATACAAAGCATAACCAATGCAGCCCTGTCTGAGCAGGACCTACCCAGGCTCTCAACTCAGTGGCAAAGGAGAAGCAGGAAGCTTGGCAAGCACCCTCAGGGTGGCACTGATGCATGGCCAGGGCGGCAGGTTGTCCTGGAGACTGAGGACGCAGGTGGGGGCTCTGTCAGAAGGGGCAGACAGCTGAGTCTGTCTGTCGGAGGCTCCTCCAGTCCCCAGGAGCAAGCCTGTCCTGACTGACGGAGCTCTGGGCGCTCAGCCCAGCAGCCACTGAAGCCCCAGTGCACATGGCTGACCCCGGGGATGCTGTGATGAATCCGCAGACTCTGTCCTGACCACTCGGAGCTTGAAGTTGAGATGGGAAGATGGAGTGGACACCGAGGAAATGAGTGCCTGTGCCCTGAATGGGCCATGCACGTGGGGAAGACCGGAAGAGGGAGCCATACCAGAATGTGACCAGGGGGCTGAGTGACATTAGGCTGAGACGACAGCTGCTCCGTGCTGGAGTCCCCGGAGGTGAGAGGCTCGGGCAGCTGGCAGTCAGAGGGGAACGGGAAGGGACAGCAGAGCCCAAAGCCTTGCAGAAGCAGGGATTATTCTAGGACTGACCTTCCTCCAGTGAGTGCCATGGGTAGGGCTCAAAAAAGGCTTTAACTGCAGTTTATTTTTCAATCAAGAAAAACATGTGACACACACCTATGGTTCCAGCAATCAGGAGGCCGAGGCAGGAGGAGTGTCACAAGTTTAAGGCCAGCCTGCGCTGCATAGTGAGTTCAAGGCCAGCCCGAGCTACAATAGTGAGACCCTGTCTTAAAAAAAGAACATTCGAATATGGTAATAGATTTGTAATAATCAACCCAGCTGAGAGTCTATTCATTTCATACCAGTGGATCTGTAAAATACAAGCTCTAAAATATTTTTTAGTGAGGAAGGGGCCACAGAAGTCAGAATGGGAAGCCACAGGTGGATACTGAGCCCGGTGGGGAGTAAGGCCACCTGTGAATGCCACCCTGTCGCCTCAGCCACTCTCTGCATCCTAGCTGTGGCTCTGATAAACCAGTCCCACCCTTGCAGGGCTTTCCTGCTCTCTCTCCGCTTTTTTAATCACAGAACTTTCTAGAAAGCTGAGGCAGCGTGTAGCCTCAAGGGTTGGGGGTCTTTGGGTTTGTGTCCCCCACTCCCTTTGAGGGACACTCCAGGGAATGTTCCAGGAGCTTCCTTGGAGGGGCTCTGGCAGGGCTGAGGGAAGCTGCCCACCCAGAGCAGGGACCAGAGTGACAGGGGCTGCCTCGAGTCCCTTCCTTCCGCTTCCGCTCTCCTCACTTCCCTGGGCCGACCTCCTGTCATTTGCCTGCTCCCAGCTCTGCTATGGGAAGCTTGGTCCCAGAGCCTCTGGAGCGAGAGGTGGCCCAGGGTGTTGGGAGGTGGTGACATGGGAAGCCCCTCCTTCGTTCCTTCAGCTAGGGGGGCTATCGACTCAGTCTCCCCACGCCAGAACCTGGGACTGAACCTAGGGCTTACATGCTATGCTATATCCTCAGCCCTTTTCTCATTTTTTTTCTTTTGAGACAAGGTCTCAAAATTTGCCTGACCTAGGCTCGAACTTGCAACCTTCCTGCTCAGTGCTGAGATTTTACACCTGGGCAGCACCACACCCAGCCACACTATGCCTTTTGCAGGAGGAAAAGAGGAGACCCCTGTGAGGGGAAATGGCCTGTCAGCAGGGGCTGGGGTGGGTGGACACTGCTGCCCAAGGTCGGATATGCCATGCTGTGGCACCTTCCACGAGATGTTGGCCGCTGTGTCCTCCTGCAGGGGAAGCACAGGGGCCTCGGCCACCCCAGGCAGATGGGAGCGCGGTGGCCTTAGTGCCACTGAGAAAGCCCTCCCTCCCCTCTGCAGTGCTGGACTAGGAGAGGAGTGGGACAGGAAAGTCCCCTGGAAAGAGCTTCAGGGAGCCGAGTAGGAATCCTGTCAGCCGCCCCTCACCCTCTGAATGACGTGACTTTCCTCTCGGAGTTTGCAGAGGGCCCGACCTGTGGGTAAACCCAAGGACACTGGGCTTCCCCGGTGCCCTCAGCTAGGTGGCTTGGGCCCTTCCTGATCTCATACCTGGATGCTTATTTTTCCAGAAAACCAACAAGTGGATGCTGGGTGGGAAGAGAAACTTCTTGTCATCCGTGCTGAGCAGGTCTCGTGGGGACAGAAGGGATAGAGAGGACAGAGACGTGGCCTGGTCTGAGCTCAGTATAAGAGGAAAGAAAGCCAGGCTTGGTGGTGCACACCTGTAATCCCAGTACTTGGGAGGCTGAGGCAGGAGGATGGCTGAGAGTTCAAGGCCAGCCTGGGTGACAAAGTGAACTCAAGGCCAGGCTGAACTGCATTGAGAGACCCTGTCTCAAAAAAAGAAAAGAAAAGAAAAAGAACAAAAGAAAAGAGAGAGGGAAAAAAGAGACAGAACCCAGCACAGAGTAACTGCCGCCCCTGGCGGGGCCCAGTTGGTGCTGACTTAACCTAGCAGTTTAAACCCCGGGCTGCTCAATCTGAGAGTGGCCCGAGAGCCGCTGAATTTTTTCGGTACAAGTGCCAGCAACCAGAGGGTCCCCCACTGCCTGGGCAGCAGCATAGGGAAGAAAGATGCCTGATGACCCTGAATTGAGATGCACCCACGTTTTAATGAGCAAAGCAGGTCTGGATTTGGTGCCCTATTTGCAGTTAAGGGGATGGAGGGTCACATGTGTTCTGTCACCGGCCCGGGAGCAGCAGAGCTGTTCAACCCCGTGTCAGCTGGTCCTGGCTGTCACACACAAGCGCAGGCACACACATGCAGAGTCACATGTAGATACACACGCACCCCACTGACATGCACGGGCTCACACACTACACTCCGATACATCTGCGGCCGCTGCCCCGGGTCCACACCCTTCCTGGGGGATCCAACAAAGGAAAAGGCCGTAGCCCAGTGTGCCCAGCCCAGGGGAACTCCCACCGCAGGATCTGGGAGAAGGCTCGGCTGGGCTTTGAGTTAAAACCTGTGAACTCCGTTTGGAGAAGAGCCAGGAGCAAGGCGTACCTGTCTAGCCTGATGGCCCCTGGGGACAAGGGTGGCTTGAGCAGGCCTGGCCCTCGGGCCCATCTGAGGGGCCTTCAGGAGCCAGCTCTGGTCTCCCTGCCCCTTGGGGCCCCAAGTTAATCAGAGCCGTCATTGTGGTGGCACCTCGGTGCAAGTTCAGGGGTTTAACAGATCATTGGAAAACCCCCAACTCGCTCCCACCCCCGGCCCAGCCACCTGGCCCACTGCCCCCGGAGCGCAGCAGGCAGCTCTGGCCAGCACCGTGAGGCCCGGCCGGCCCGGGGTTCCTGCCTATTCCCGGAGGACGGCCGTGCCGAGCGGCCCGGCATTCTCAGCTGCATTTAATCTGCCCTGAGACAGGCTGGCGAGGACGCACGCAAGGGCACGGCACGCGAGGCGAGGCGGGGCAGGGCTTGGACAGTCGGCCGGCTTTGTTCACTTGGTAACCTGGAGCCGGGCCAGCGGCGGAGCAGCTCCCTGGGCAGCAGAAGTCTGTTCCAATTAATCGTGTTTAACCATTCTAATCACACTTTAGCACATTAATCCTATTTTCAATCCAAAACACATCTGAAACAGCGGCATGTGGGCCTTTTTATGGGAACCGCAAATCAGATGTAACGGAGAGACACCGGGCCTCGTTCGCGCTGCACTTTCACTGAACTTAAACTTAATAAAATATGGGACTGGCTTGTGGTTGGATTTACTGCACGATGCTGATGCTTTCACATATAAATAGATCCCTTAAGTGACTTAAAAACCTGTCAGAGAGCGCAGTGAAAATTTGATTAGAAGGGAACCCGCGCTGCGCTGTCGCCCTCTCCTCCAGACGATGCCATTGGGCGGCCGGAGGAGGTGCTGGGTGGCGCTGGTGGGGGCCGCCGGGCCCCCGAGTGTCTTCCAGAGGTGGCAGTGACGTGCGGGCGGCTCCGTGGGGGTGCGGGGCGGCGTGTGCAGGCTTTGCGGAGGTGTAATCCTGCAAACCTGATAAGCCTCGCGCACCTCATCTCTTGCGCTCCCATTGAGCTTCTCAGGCGGATTCCTGGCATGAACGGCGGGTTTAAGGCAGGCGGAGGCCTCTTCTGCGAAGGCCAATGGCTGGGAAAGCCAGCGGGTTCTCGGGGCTCAGGGTGGGCTCTTGCCACAGCCAGAACTGTCAGGTGGGGACAGGGCTGGGGTTAGGACCAGGCCTCTCCCGTCTCCCCTCTGCTGCATGGCCACACGGCAAAGCTGAGTTCCTGCAGCTTATAAACCTCTTCCCTGTCCCACGGCTGGTCCAGCAGCCACCTCGTGCTGCAGTGACATCCACGTCTCCCCTGTGCTATGCGCTCGGGCAGTTGCTGCAGCGATGGAGTGGAGCAAGCAGTTTCTGAGTGGAACCCCATCACATCGCCTAACTTCGCACCTACGAGGATGTTGGGGGTGCTGACCTGCGCGTTCAGGGTCCTTGGTTCAAAGCCCACTTCAGCCACTTGCCAGCTGCGTGCCCTTTAGAGCGCCTAAGTCACAGTTTCTTTACCCACAAAACATCGGGCTGCAAGGGCAGCTCTTCATGGACCGTATTCTGCGTGAGGATTGAGTCAAATAGCACAGCACTACCTGACTATGACAATATCACCTACCGGCCTCCCCACACATCTGAAAGACATCAAAGTCATGCAGGTCTGTTACGTAGAGAGCTGATTCCCAGCACATGAGCTTGAGGGTCAGACTTATATGGTGACTTCTGAAAGACATGCTTAGTGGGTATTTGCTCCATTAGAAGGACTTTATCTTTAGAACTGTGTACTAAGGCAAGCAGTGTCATACATCTGTTTAAGTGGAAATCTAATTTTTTTTTCAAAGAGTGGAAGCAATTAGATCAAATACCATGTCTGGACATAAAATTTGACATAAGGTTTCTAGAAAGGGGCAAAGGGGATGAACTGAGTCGTCCTTGTGATTCGTTTATTCAGTTCATCAGTTTAGCTGGCACCACTCAAGGCACGCTGTCAGGCAGAAGCTGCTGTTGGCAAAGATGAGGGTGAAGATTATTGATTCTGCAGGCCTACTGCTCTGGTCTAGGTGACCTTCCGGGGGTGTCACCTTCCCTCTGCGCAGCTCCTTCGGTGCACCCTCCGCAGCCAGTCAAGCCTCTCTGCACGGGTGTTACTCTAAAATCAATTTGCCAATATGCAACCCTGGGCTCCTTTTTGTCTGAAACAGTACGAGTTTCAGGGGTGTGATGGGAAAAAAATGTGTGGAGAGGCACGTTCAATGCTTAAGTAACTCTTAGTGTGGAGCCGGGGTGGGAGTTATCAATTCACGGTAAATGAAACACGCAACAGCTCATGACATGGAAGGGAATGTGAAAAAATGCTGCCATGAACTTGGATGAGAACCAGGATTAGGGTCCGATGTTTGGCTTTCTAAGTAAACACGTCTAGCTTTTTATTTTACAAATAACAATCTGGAAAGATGCATTAGGGAATCTAAATGCAAAATAGAAATGAGTTTATCCAGGTAAGTAAGGTTTTATTAAACAATTTAATTCATTCCAGTTCCTTTGGAAGAAACTGTGGGTTATGGTTAATGTTCGGAGCCAGACAGAAAGCGCATTCACGAAGCCACCTGCATTTAATATACAACTGTCAGAAAACTGCTCACCAGCCCCTTCCCAGGGAGGAACGAGCTGAAGTGGATTGTATTTTGGTAAATGCAACAACAGAAATGGCCAATGAATATTCAAGGCAAGGAAAATCTCAAACTGGAACGCTAGCAGCTGAGAACACGAAACAGGGTTTTAGGATGCCAAGGACAATTCCAGCCACTGCCGAGTGTGGAGTGCCAGAAAGAGACTTTTCAGATGTGATACAGGAAAAGGAAAACACACACACATGCACACAGGCACACACCCCAACAGGAACTAAAACACAGTTCCCTGCAGATACTGTTAAAAAAATAAATCGATTTATGAAATAAGTCTGTAACAGCCGTGCACAACCCAGGAAATTCTCAGGACAAGTATAATCATTTTACGAGCATGTAAAAACAATCCTCTGTTCCTATAATGTTCTTTATTGGGAAAGTAAGACACAATTTGTGCGGGAGGCTTTGCCCTCTGCTCGGTATCCCTGGTATTCATGGTTTCAGGGTAGGTATTTTCCAAGTCCTTTGACAAAAGAAAAATCATCGCTTTCTATGTGCAGGAGCTAACTGGGCTTCTGGTGAGAAGTAGGGAGGTCATCCACGATTCCCAGCAGCCTCAGAGTGTGGAGATCGGCACGCTCTGCACAGTGGTCAGCCCTGACTCACGCGCAGCGTTGTTATCCCTGGAGTGTCTCCTTCCAGCGATTCTGCTGCCTTCTGGAAGCTACCTCGTGCCCCCTCCTCTTGGTATGTCACATGTTAAAAGCCACCTTCCACCTGGGATTTTGCCAATCACAGGAGAAATGCTCGGTGTCTAGGGGCTGAGAAGAGCTGGTAAAATGTAACCCGGAGGCAGATGGAATGCTGACCCATGGACACGTGGTGGTACTGCTCAGTCTCGTCGGGTCAGGTCTGTGTCTATTCCTGAAAGAATCAAGAGCAGAGATTTGAACTGGTAGCAGTGCACGTTCGTGGCAGCATTATCCACAACGGCCAACGGGCGGAAGCCACCTGGACACCCACGGAGGGATGAGTGGGTGAACACAATGCGGTCTCTCCACGCAACGGGATGTTTCTTGGCCTTAACAAGACAGGAAGTTGTGACACATGATCCAGCATAGATGAACCCTGAAGACGTTAGGCTGAGTGACGGGAGCCAGACACCAAAGGACGGAGTGTGTGATTCCACTTAAGAGGGCTTCCTAGAGTCATCAAATTCGCCCAAATGGGCTGGTGGGGTCTGAAGGGAGGGCAGGGAGGCAGTGTCTAGGGGCGCAGGGTCTCAGCGGGAAGATGAAAGGGCGTGACAACTGTGTAATGACGTGGATGCACTTCCTGCGGTGAGTTGTGTGCTTGCGATGGTCACAAAGGTGCATTTTGTGTTATGTGTGTCTTATCACACTTGCCATGCCACCGTGAGAAAATGAACTATTGCTGAACGTCCTTCAGGGGGTTCCATTGGAAGGGCCCGGGGGACCTCACAGGGAGTGGTCAGAGCTCAGGCCCTGCTGAGCAGGAGAAGCAGGAGATGTGGACCCCATTGCCGGCCCCAGGGGAGGAGCCAGCTGTGGACCCAGGAAAGAGAGCCACCACAGGAACGGAACCAGCCACAGAGTGGGTGTAGCAGCCACTGACATGTACGGTCACACTGACATGTGACCACTCATAAGGCAATTGCATTTCTCTCACTTTGTCACTGACTTGCAATGATTCTCTGTTTCCCCTGCTTGTAGGCAGGAGAGCCAATCAGGGCAGCTTACAGGGACTAAACCTAGAAGGGGAGAGAAGCAGGCAGGAGATGGTCCAAGAGGTTGTTCCTCCTGATGTCCCAGCAACTCCAGGAGGAGAAATAAATCCTCCACTCTTCCTCCTCTGGAGAGCCGTCCTGGCCTGCACACTGCCCAGGGAGTATGTATCACTCAGGAGGGTGGAGGTGAAACTAGCCAGCAGGAGGATCCCGCTCAGAGGCACTCAGGGCTTGGCTGGCTGCTTTGGGTGGGCCTCTTGGCTCCCCATTATTGCTGCTGTGACCCAGAAGTGGCACCTTGGTGATCATCACTATAGCGTGGCCAGGCACCTGCCTCCTAACTTGGGGAGCTGCTAACCTGGGGAGCTGCTAACCTGGGGAGCTCCTGACCTAGTTCTCTGGGCTTCTTCATCTCTGTAAAGTAAGGAGCTGGTAAAGCCTCCTCCATCACAGTCAGGGAAATCCAGTGGGGAGATGGGCATGGCGCTCTTGGCTCACAATAAGCACCAGATAAATGACAACTGTGATGATTCACAATCCCGATTGTAGACCTGGCAGAGGATGTCACAGCAACCCTGAGGAGAGTGTCCAGAAAGGCTTCCTGCAGGAGGTGACCTGGACTGAGCCTTGGAGGGTCGAACTTGGCCTGGTGATGAGATGGCAGGAGTAGAGCTCAGTTCAAAGCAGAAGCGGAAGCTGCCACCCAGGGTCAGGACGGAGCAAGACCCAAGTCCCATCTCACTTCCACTTCCTCATAGAGATGGGCGGCCCCGGGCACTGACAAGGCCCTGATCATTTTGAAGAAAGGGGAGCCTCTGTGCCAGACCCTCTGGCCTTCAGATGCCACCCAGATCCCAGAACTGGGTGCTGTGCAATACATGCTAAGCAGGTGTTTGCCAAATGACTAGTCAACAGCTGGGCCGCCGTGGGAAGGTGGCCATCGGAGCCTGGGTCTACGATCTGTCCACAAGAGCACGCCTTCACAGGGGTGTGGGCTTCCCAAGCATTTGCTGATTTGCTTGCCAGACACCTAAGACACGGGACGAGGATCGCCTTCCACTGCGCAAGGGAGGAAATTGAGGCCCTAAAAGGTACAGGAGCTGCACACCTGGCTCCAGAGACAGGACGCTTTGCACAGGCCGCTGGGAGAGGGGAGAGAGCCTAGGCCTCCTTCCCCTGTAGAGTGGAATCCAGGGTCACACAGCTGGAAAGAACAGAAGGGGGTGGTCCGTGGCTGTCTCTCCTTCCAGGCAGGTGCATTCACACCAGTGCTCTGAGTCCTGTCCTGAGAAGACACCTGTGCTGCAGACATCTTAGCGTCTGTCCCGAGTAACGAACGTCCTCCACCCCAGGGCTTCTGTGCCGTTCTCTCTGGATCTGGGGAACCCAGCTCAGCCTCTGGTACACGAGTACTCAGTGCATGCTTAGTGAATGAGTGAAAACACCAATGAATGAATGAAGGATCCTAGGAGCACAGGTCCCAGCACCGAGATGGAAACAGAGGCCTGCTGTGTGCTCTAGCCTCCGCCAAATGCAGCAGGGCCTGCAGCTCTGTGCAGCTTCTAGCTAGGGGGCCTCACACTGGGTACTTAGTAGGGGGGCCTGGTTAGATCTACAGAGCTGGGGTGCTGAGATCAGAGCCAGCTACATGGTGAGAACGGGGCCCACTGCCATCAGAAGGACCCTATACCTGGCCTGACGGGCCGCTGCCACCACCTCGAAATCCTAAGTATGTAACACGGGCCTAGCATTTCCTTTTCGCATGGGTCTTCCTCACCCGCACACATGTGCAGGGGCCCATGCATGCCAAGCCTGCCTTCCCAAGGGGACACGGACTCTCTGGAGTCCACTCACGTTCCCAGTTCAGAGCAGGCCTAGGGCAGATGAGTTCCTCCTCTCCAGCACTGAAGCGACACCAACATTACAGCCATCAGCACGAGTGACATTTAAAAGAATTATTTTAAGATGAAAATTAACACTCAAACTCTAATTAAAAAATTTGTATCTACCCTGCAGGGTAACATTGCTGTGCAGGGCCCCGCAGGAGCCCAGGGCAGAAGCACCAATGTGCGTTTCTCTGTGGGTGGATAAACAGAGTTGTTAACAGTTCTTTTTCTTGCAGAACATGAAAACAGTTAAAATTGAAAAGTAAGTATAGTAAAACATGATACGATTTTTAAGCCTACTTAATTTTATTAATATCACACACATAATTCAATATACTTTTAATGTCCTTTCTTTAATAGAAGCGAAGTCATCAATGATACTTTCAGAAATTCTACTTATTTGTCAATATTATTTTCAGTTGAGAGAACTGCTATGTTCTGTAGTTTCTCTTGCCCACTTGATGAACCTGAAGAATTTTAAATTACCTTCAACTTACTGATCCTGTCTTTAACAGTTTTAATATCTCATTCTTTAAAATTTTTTACATTCTTTTTGGCTGTTTAAAAAATAGCACATTAGAATATTATATCTTAGGTATCACTGTGAGTGATACTTAACTAATGAGTACAGAATTTCTGTTTGGAATCATGAAAAGATTCTGCAGCGTGTTAATGGTGGCTGAGGACACTGAGAACTCATGTGATGACACTGAAGTAGACATTAAAATGGTTAAGATGACACCGTTTTATTATGCATATTGTGTAACTCCAGCTGGACCAGGACATGGAGGCCCAGGGTCAAGCTTGGCGGTCAGTCGGTCCAGACTGCTTGGTTTGCTGCAGACACAAGACAGACAGAGTTCTGAGTTTGAGCTAGAAGGTGGCTAACACTTCATTTCACTTTAATTTTTTGTTTTTTTGAGACAAGGACTTGCCATGTAGTTCAGACTGGCCTTGAGTTCACTGTGTAGTCCAGGTTAGCCTTGAACTTGTGATGATCTTCCTGCCTCAGCTTCCCAAGTGCTGGGATTACAGGTGTGCACTACCATGCCTGGCCTGATAACACTTCAACAAGATTGAGAGGAGAGGGGTTACTTTTAACCAGTCCCCACGTTTCAAATGAAAAATAGAAAACAATATTAATAGAAGGTGGTCCTCATTTCCACAGAGCAGGAACTCGAAGCTAATGTGGAGGGCACAGTCTCCAGCTTCCCGGTCATGCCCAGGTCGTGACCAGTGTGCACTGGGCGCTTAGTGTGCTGTGAGCCCAGCTAATTCGTTACCTACATTCTCAGTAATTCTCAGTAATTCCCAGCTGCACGGTGGAGGGACGTGTCATCCTCCTCTGCAGATGAACAGCAGAGCACAGGGAGGCTAAGGAACTCTCAGCGGGTGCAGCAAGAGCTGGACTCCAGGTCCCCCAAATTCAAGAACCCACTGCACTCTTGTATCTTGCCACCATTGCTGGCAACCAGTTATGAAGTGTCCGCCTGCTTTCCGACTGAGTCATGGCTCGCTCTGCTCATTCTTTGTCTCTGTTCAGTCATTTATGTAGGACAGGGACCTCATTGAGCTGGGCGCTGCAGGGTGCTGCCCCAGGGTCTTGACCTTGGGAGGTTGGAAGTCTAACAGAGTTTGGGCCAGTCAGCTTTCTGTCACTGTAACGTAGGTAGGAGGTTGGGACTGGGGCAAACTGACAACCAACAGGGCAGAATGTGTCAAAGGTCACAAAAACCAAGGCTTACAGGTGAGGTGAAATGTTCTCCCAAAAGACAGGACACACACAGAACACAAGAACCGATCAGAAAGCAGTACATTTACATGGAACCAATCAGAAAGCTGTACATATACACAGAACCAATTAGAAAGCTGTATTTTCAATCCTTCATTTGAATTTGGTGCCATTTGCAGGACCAATCAGAAGATGCTGTTTTCAATACCTCATTTGTATGGTGGACACAACCAGTCAAAAGACACTCTTCCTGATCCTACATTTACATATGGCAGGAAGCCAAGTGAGTTTCTCCTAGGACAGTTTATACCTGGCATGGATGTCCCAGTGCTTGTGTACACGAGGGAGAAGCCAATCTTGGAATTTTAGATACAAAAGGCACCTTCCCCTTCTCCTCAGGCTGCTGTGAGTCTGTTCACCGCCCTCTCTCTCCCTGTAGAAGTCTCTGTTTTCTACCTTCATTTAGTGAGTACCTCCGCTGCCTTTCCCGTGTCCTGTCCAGCTCTTTGTTCAGGACTCCAAGCACCTAGAAAGAACAGCTGCCATCAGGAAACACATCCAGCACCGGAGTCATTAGCTTATTAACAGAGAAGGAGGAGAGAGGTGTGTCCCACGGTCACGGGAAGGATCTGAACTGAGACTTGAAGCCCATGGAGAGAGAGAATTCAGGAATCCAGCAAAATTTTTTTTTAAAAGGTGATGACAAGAAATAGCAAGGAAGCAATGCACCCCCTACCCGGTGTGCCAGCAGAAGCCATACAGGCTGGGGAGAAGCAGCAGGGCAGCCAGGCAGCCTCCCTGTTTGCTGGTGGAGGCCCTGTTGGCCAGGGAAAATCAGCAAGAAAGCCCCCACACCCACCCCTAAGCAACCAGACACCAGCCCCAGGCTGAGATGAGAATAACCGAGGTAGGGAAGTAACCTGACATTTATATTGCTTGATTGACTTTGTAGGCCTGGGGCCAGTAGTCCAGGCAACTATCTAGAGAATAACCATATGCAATATAATAACGATTGTGTATTTCCTCCTGTCCTATCACTGTTTTGTTTTGTTTCATTTTACTGTTTCATTTTACTACCTTTAAAATAAAATTTAAAAAAAGAAAACCACAAAGAAAAATAATAAAAAATAAAAGGAAGAAGCACCGAGGAAGGGGCAGACGGAGTTCTCCAGGGGTTGTCAGGAGGGGCATCCAGGAGGTGGCGCTTGCAGTTGGAAGCTGTGCTGGCTCAGGACGCCCAGGATCCCACTGGCCACGGCGCTGAGGAGGTGTGGCCTGCAGGTAAGGAGGATGGTGTGAGATGCTGGCGGGAGCACTGGCTTGGGAGTCCTGGCCCGCCCTTCTGGTCTCTCTCCTGCCTCTGACTGGAGATGCCGGGAAATGTGCCCAGCTGTCCTGCGAGACTTCCCTTCCCCATCACAGCAAGAAACAGCGGGCAGACTCCTTGCCCCCTTTCTTCAGCTCAGAAAGAGAAAGGAGAAAACATACATCAAATGTCCAACAGATGTGTCAGAGAGTAAACTATGTCAGATGTGGAGATGAAAACAATTGCAACTAATTATAAAAAGGTATGGAAAACTGCCTGGTCAGGGCGAGTAAGTCTGTCTGGGCTGGTTTACACAGCCTGTTCCTCCCCCATGGCTCAGTGTGGCTTAAATATTTGTTCAATATTTATTTTGAATGAATTCCTTTAACATATTAGTGGGCCCTCTTGATTATAAAAATAACAAACAAAGTAACTGCATCATCAAGAGAGGTCCTTAAATATTTGGAAGGGGCTCATCCCTCACACCTGTGACTT